>VOQJ01047950.1:10540-22718 GCA_015052665.1 Apistogramma diplotaenia | reverse complement strand
CAATCGCAGTCCTCGAGGGCCGGTGTCCTGCAGGTTTTGGATGCAACCCTGCTGCAACACACCTGAATCAAACGGCTGAATCACCTCCTCAGTATGCAGTTAAGTTCTCCAGAGTCCTGCTAATTGACTCAGGTGTGTTGAAGCAGGGTTGCATCCAAAACCTGCAGGACACCGGCCCTCGAGGACTGCGATTGAGGACCCCTGGTTTAAGTGGAAGCACAATGCAAAAGCAGTAAGTAGTAAAGTTGCAGCATTTGAATCAGGTTGAGGTCTGGACCGTGACTGTGTTATTGTAACAGCACTTTTCTTTTTCAGCCATTCTGCTGCAGGTTTGTGGCTGTGCTCACTGGCCTGTTGCATGAATCGATTTCCTTAACTTTAGCTTTAACTGTTAGACAGATGGCCTCATATTTGACTCTAGAATACTTTGGAGGAGTTCATGGGCCACTCAGTGCCTGCAAGGTGCCCAGATACCTTTGTTTGCAAAGCAAGCCCAGAACATCAATCCTTTAAAGATAAGTTTCCATTGCCATTTGTTTTCTTGCCATCTGTTTGTGTTTATATTAACAAGCTAATTTTCATCCTTTTTAGGAGTAAGGTGAGTAAGCAGAGGCCACAGTCACACAGCTGGGCAACATGGAAAAAATCATGCGTTGTGTTTAAGCGTACAATCCATTAAACTCGTGTTAAAAGGCAGATTTCTGCATCAAGCTTTCCTGACGCATCATTGGTTGTGATGAGTTTGTGTTCTTGGTTACCAGGTAAAAATAAGGAAACAGGCACAATGAGTCCTCTGGCCCCTGTATTTCCTATTGAACACCAACTAATGTGCACGTTACAATGGCATGTATGAATGAGACATGAGAATGGGTCTCAGCTGTCTATAAGTCCTCAAATGTTTTCATTACTTTCTAATTTATATGAAAATATAAAGGATTTTAGTGTGGTCTCACACTTCTGGACCCCCTCTGTAACAAAACAAGAGATTGGCTTGAAGGCTTGGAGGAATTTCAGCTTGTTCCTGTGTAAAGAACACAGTCAGCTCTGGCTGGTGGTGGGTGTCCTCACATGAACTGCTGACTTCGGGTCCTTCCACAACATTTCTCTTGGATTACGATCAAGGATCAAGTTTTGGCCATTGAAAAACAGTATCTTTCCTCTTTGACCATTCTTTTGTAGAAGGTAATCTGCATACTGAGCGCTGCTGTTCGGCATTATTTTGCCATATATATATATATATAATGTGTATATATATATTAATCATTGTAATGGCCATGAATCCTTACACAAAAGAAGCAAAACAAATGCAAAGAATGAGATATGATTATCATCTGCATCACGCTGAGCACTAAACTGCTGGGTGTTGCTAAGCAATACTAAACAATGACAGTAAATAACAATGACAGATGCCATCAGTTGCTCGCATTAATAGAAGTGTTTGGGTGATGGACACCACACCCATTCATCAGCCTGTCTTTTCCCTCAGCTTGTTCAAGTTTAGGGCCCTACACTGACCACCAGTGCACTTCTCAGAGTAATTTACAGAAGTTGGCAGAGTATCGCTAATTTTCTGGAGTAGCTTTTGACTGTGTGAGAAAGTCAATCTTTTTAAGAAGAAGCATTCTCTGCATCTGCAAATTTGCTTTAAAACCAAACCACTTCCTGCTCGCTCTGCCTCACAAAGCTGAGTCAAATTGCGGAAAGCCGTCCGTCATGTGTTATATATTTATCTATATATGTTAAACTTGCTTGCTAAGCTTTGTCACTTTATGATAAACCTTTGTCACTGTATGATAAATGAAAATATGACCCTTGAACTGTGCATGCCCTCACTGAGGCAGTGAATTGCAGTCAGAGTAATCAATCATGAAGAGAAAATAGTTAGGAAATGAGTGCTTCAATTAAGAAGATGCGTTTTCCTTTTTGTCAGCACAAAGGTGGGGGTGAAATGTCTATTAAAGTGTGTTGGACTATATTTCAACCCCCCACCCCCGTACCCCCATCCGCTGACTGATGGGACAAATTTCTCTCAAGCCTGCTGATTTGAATAGTGTGAATATTTATGTCCAGAGGTGTTTGCTTGTCCTTAATGCCTGCGCTCTTTAAGCAGGCAGTTATTGTGTGCTGTAAGTGGTCATTTAATAACAGAGAAATGCGCTGCCAGAGGAAGCCTTAAGGTCTCCTCATCATTTAATCACCTGCTGTTTCCCACTGCGGAAGGCAGGAGGCTGGACATGCCGGGTTAGCTGTGCAGTACAGCACTATCACACGTACTAAAGAAACAGCAGCATGATTGATGCTAATCGCTCACAACTGTGATGTAACTGCAACACACAATATGTGTTTGCTTTAAAATATTGTGTTTCTCAATTATGACATAATTGAGAAACACATCTGGTGTCGGCGCACCCAAAACTATAATTCCAGCTCTGACCAACACGTCAGAAGGAAAGATTGTTTTCCTCTTTTTGTTTTTCACCTTCTGATGATCAGTTTGTTTTTTTTATCTCTTCACTTATAGTGATATTTTTGCCAGAATTGGAACTATTTTCCCCACTAATGACAAGATGTAAAGTATGCATCAGATAAATGAGTTTAATAAATATCTGACTCATTGTCAGTTACCATTAACATTTGATTGTGCTTCTTGCTGCCAAGGGTGACACAACCAGTTATCAGGTTTAATTCAATTCAATTCAGTTTTATTTATACAGCACCAAATCACAACAAACAGTTGCCTCAAGGCACTTTTTATTATAAGGTAAAGGCCCTACAATAATTACAGTGAAAACCCAACAATCAAAACAACCTCCTATGAGCAAACACTTGGTGACAGTGGGAAGGAAAAACTCCCTTTTAACAGGAAGAAACCTCCAGCAGAACCAGGCTCAGGGAGGGGCAGCCATCTGCTGGAGCTGATCACAGAGCCAGACTTCCTAATCACTTATTCTCTTTGTTGGTGTCACTGGCACCAGAGCAGCCTACCACAGCAAAGAACTGTGCCCACCACAACTGACTGACATAAATATGATTTCAGCATCATTTTGTTTTACACATGAAAGGATCTCAGCTTCCCTAGGAGATGAACAGGCTCATCCCTCTTTTGTATACAGTCTGTCTGTTGGTCAGTTTAGCCTATTGTAACTGGATGTCCAGTTGTTTGTGCTCTTCCACCACATCGACATCCTCTTCACACACTAGACTCGGGTTGTGTAGCTGTCCTCTCCCTTCTGAAGACTATCACATCTACATAATTCCATATCCCTATGCTAGCTTTTTCATTTCTCCTTCCCCATCTCTGGGAAACATGCTAATAAATACTAGAATTTCACATTGAGTATTTTTATGGAATTGTTTGACTCGCTGTGCACTACAGACCTGCTTTAGTTTTGATGTGTGAATGCAGCTTGTTTAGCATTAGCAGTCCTGGAGTCTTGATCAGACTTCTGTCTATTATTAAGCTGCCATTATGCTTAGGTTACAATCATTAATTGTATGTGAATATTTTGCATGTTCCTGTTGCCATTATTGATCTGAACATGGTGCAGAGAAGCTTTTCCCTGTTTTGCTTGTTTGGGAATCTTTTCTTCATATTCTCATATGAAGCAAAGATACTGGTGCATCTGCATTGTGTAACATACTGCTTCTTCTGTTACAAGTCTGGACAGCAGAGATGAGCTACCCTGCTGAGTGTGTGTAAAAGTGCTGCCTTTGACTCTCCTGGGAAACACTCAGTCCCAATTGTTTATAACAGGTGTGGGCAGCTTTAATAAAGAGGAGCGGTGGATCTGACTGTGACCAAGGGATGTTAAAATATCACTGTGACCTTGCAAACAGGGATTAGAGTGCAAGTCTGCCACAGCAGGAGGCGACTGCACGCAGCATGCCCTGCGAGCCTCTCCAGTCAATATGCTGGGGTAGAATTTATGGCCCCACAGACATCTCCGCGCAGGAGGCTGTGTGTCACTCTCTGCTTAACGGATACACAAATGGTGATGTGGGGGCGTCAGGAGAGGTGCTAGACAGGGAAGTTTCCGGTTTCAAGGTTCAGCTGGAACTTTCTCTATGGAAGTGAATAATACCTCCCCTAGGGACACATTCAGGAAATACTAAGAGCCTCAAGTCACCGCTGGATCATAAACACTTGCGTATTTGCGCTCTTATTCCCACTCTGTCTTTTTGTCTGTCTCCAAGGAGTAATAGCGTCTTCCTAAAGATGGCTGCATTACTGTAATTCCTCCCAGGATCCCAACACAAGCCCGGCACTCAGCATCACCTGTCAATAGTTGGCTCAGTCCATTAATTGAACCAAGCGCCATTCTTTTATGAGATACAACAAGGCAGGGTGAGCGAGCCAGCAGGCTCGGCAAAGAGATGAGTTGCGGTAATTCATGCTCGATCCAGACACTACCATTAAATCCACCCTGCCATGTGACATATGTGGAAAAAAAAGGGTAGTGTAAGCTACTTGCCCCCTTCCTGATTTCTTGCTTTTTTGCATATTTGTCACACTTACATGTTTGTGTCAAACTATTTTTTATATCAGCAAAGATAAAAAAGACAAGTAAATACAAAACACAGCCCCTGAAACCTAATAAGTGGCTGTCAGACCCTTGGCAGCAAGACTAAGCAGTGTGGATCTATTTTTCCCTTAATAAATGAAATCATCAGTTAAAAACTACATTTTATATTCACTTGGGCTGTTTATGAGAATGCTAAACTTTGATAATCTGGGAGTTTTAAGAGTAAAAAAAATATACAAAAAAATCAAGAAATCAGGAAAATACTTTTTTATGACAGTACAGCAGGTCTGCGGGCTGGCTGTCTCTGCCAGGCAAACATTTATTTATCTGACAAAAAACACAGAGGAAAAACTGCTGATGAGAAAAAGTTATGAGCGCTTGTTTCCATTAAGGACCGTTATTGTGTTAAAAACACAAAGAATTTCAATATTTCTATGTGTATTAATTGAGGCATGTTCACTTAGGAATACAGGTATTATAGTTTGTTGTGCTTTGCGGTGTTTAAATGGCAGCAGTTAAGGAGAAAGAGGATGGGGTTGGTCATCCTGAGTGGACTCTGCATGTTGGTGTATTGGGTCAAAATACTGAAAACTATGTTGCCCCCAGTTTGTGTGTGTGTGTGTGTGTGTGTGTGTGTGTGTGTGTGTGTGTGTGTGTGTGTGTGTGTGTGTGTGTGTGTGTGTGTGTGTGTGTGTGTGTGTGTGAATAATGCATTGTATGTGTGTAGGGCTTGTAGGCATCTCTTTCAGTTCAGGACATTTAGAACAGGTTCATCAATATCAGTTGTAATTAGTCATAATTATACCATCATGGAATTTTTAAAATCTCATTTTTCTGAGTTTATTTGTTGTGCAGCTGTGACTCACCGTACCTGGTCACAGACACACAGAGCCATGGAAAAGCATTCACCACCTTCCTGATTTATCACACTTACATGTTGTAGATCGTCAAATGAATTTTAATGTTAGACAAAGATACACAGAATGTTTATGAGAAGCAGTTTTTAAATTATGATTTCAGTGTTGATTTAACAACCGGGGGGACTGACTGATTCCTACGAGGTCAGATGGGTTTGGAAAGTGTTATAAATGAAAACACACACACACACACACACACACACACACACCTCAGCAGTAAAGAAAACAACAGACTCATGACATCACAGGTCACTCACTATCAAAGCAGGATTTGGAATTTGGAGGACTTTGGAGGTGCCATTAAACTTTGGTTTTTCCATATTGCTGAACACTTGTACATTTTTATAGATAATTATTTTCAATGCAAATATGTACACTGTGTGCAAAAGTCCTGAACCAGCCTTCATTTCTTTACATTTTTTGCATGGTGGATCAAAATCTGATGATACTTTCTGTGTTCATGATTCCATCAATTTAACAAGATTCCCAACAACACTGGCTGAAATGCAGCCTGAACTGTGTTTCACAGACAGTCACAGTCACTGCACCTCTGTCCTCACCTCCTCTCTATATAATGAAGACAATTTGAACCAAAAATGTCAGGTTCTTGTTGGATTTTTCCGTCCATATCTTGAGGCACAGGGATTTCAAATACTGCCCATATTCCGTAACTGTGTTTAGGCCTTCACTGCTTTTGTCCTTCTTTTGCCTAATTGCCTCTTGTAAGGACACATTGCACACCATGCCAAGATTTAATGCTTCAATGATTCAGCTTTTATACTATTCCTTAAGACCATGTAAATAATACAAGGAAGTCTCAGAAGCAATTTTTTTTTTTTAAAAGAGGGAGGGCTCAAGACTTTTGCACAATATTGCATATAAATATGTTTACATGTAAATTCATGTTTCAAGGGGAACTCCTTATTCTAATATCCTGTTTCTATCACTGTCGTATTACATACCTGAGACATGGTTAACATTTACTAAAAAAAACAGAAGCTGAAACCTACACATGACATTTTAAAAGGACTTTGGAGGCTGAACATTTAGTGCAGACAGAGTCCTGAGGGACCCGTGTTCTCTGAAGCATGCCCCGATGTGCTGATTAGGTGAATTCCTAGGAAACAACACAAGCCTGGGGACCAGTGGGAGGATCCTCGAAGAGGAAGATGCATTGATTTCACAAGACAAACACATTTAAGCGTGCTCTCAAACTGTGTCCTGCTCACAGGACCCCCCACAGAGTCCACTCAGAGCAGGACAAAAGCAGCTTATTGTACTCATTGCGCAATAAAAAGTGTAGCAAGAGAAACATGAACCAAATGGTTTATTTTAGTAAACACATATATAGTGATTTATTTGTTGTAACTGACGGGTGTTAGGAAATAAAAGCTGTAGCACCTCTTACCAAAAGAGCAGCACAGATGGGACCATGGATGATGTAGAGCAGTGATGTTTTTGAGCTGATCCAGCAGCTGCAGAGGAGAGCAGGACGAAAAAGGTTTACACAACAGTAAAATTTCATCACACGACAGGCGATCACACAGCACACAGCAATCTGTGGATTTCTGGAGAAAGCAAAAGCAGGAGTGTTGACTTACTTGTCGTTGTAGTAGTAACTACGGGCAATGGCGTGTATGGTGGCTGGTATAAGAGGAAAGCCTGCAAAGCAAAGGGAGCACATTCAGTAAAGAAAAATCTTTCCTTTTTGACAAATGTACTTTGTGATCAGCTGATTAATATCTTCTTACCCCATCCCAGGAGATAGTACCACATCAGATGCTGCTTCTCAGCAAACACGGCCACCACGATCAGAGTGTGCAAATATATCCCCTCACACAGCATCCAGAAGTAATTACAGCCAAACAGGTACAGATGAATAAACTGGGACACTTTACAGCTCGTCTAGGAAAAGAAAAAAAACAATGAATGCGGATGCTGGCTGCAGGCGATAGTACAGTTTTATAACAGCTGATTTATGTTTGGTTATACTAAACTAGAACGACTGGAGTGATGGTGCATATTAAATTAATAGAGCAAGCTCTGATACTATGGCGAAATGAATCAAAACAAAGACTAAACTATAAAAGATTTGGGTGAAACTGACTGGGTTTCTCTGCACCAGCTCCTGGTTGTTGGCCACTGCAGTCAGCAAAATGATGGTGATCACAGAGTTCAGAACAAAAGAGAAGAAGAGGTTCTTATGAAGGGTGATCCTCTGACAGCTCAAACTCCTGAAAAAATAGAAAACTGAAGTTATGTCAGAATGCTTTTATGCCACGCACACACAGAAATATCTGTGTGTGGAAGCTGCTCGTATAACAGATGCTACAGTAACTCACTTGAAATGGAAGAATATTCCCAGGGAGATGAGGAGGGAAGTCAGGGACAGCCCGTGTCCTATGAGGGCAAGGTAGAAAAGGTTCATTGCAGTCTGAAAAGAAACAAGAGGCAGAGACCGGGTCATCTGATTGGCTACAGCTTAGCGTTTGCACAGACATGCTCTAGAAAATGTTCCAGTCGCCTTGGATGTTTATACTTTCAAGCTGATGTTTTTAATGAAAAAATTACAGCACATTTTAGCACAGTACTGTACAAAAGTCACGGGTTGCTTCCAAAGAGCCAGAGTTTATTTGTAACATTTTCAAGTGGTTATGAGAAATAGTTCTGCAGGTTTTCTGAAGTTTTTCTTTCAGCATTGGTCGATTCTTCACTGATTTTCAGTCCGGTCCTCCTACCTGAACATTTTTAGGTTTATGACTCATTCAAGCATTACGATATAAACACAGATCTCATAGGATTCACCACATTAACTTAGCAAAGAACACATTTTTAAGAGCATCTTCAGCTATTTTGTGACCAACAGTCTGTTGCCAGAAACACAAATTGTTCCAATTTCTTTATGACAAATCTACAATAGATAACATGTTTGACAGGTATGAGAAAGGCCTAAGAACAGGTGGGGGTGGTGGTGGTGGTGGGTGTCCAGGTCTCTGTGGAACGGTTGCTCTCAAGAAACAGAAAAATGGGGAGAAAAAGGCTGAGGTGTGCTAGATTACACAAGAACTGGACTGAAAAATCAGTTTCAACAGATCTCAAGGAGTGAAGAGTCCAAATGAGAACTTTTTAGTTCAGTATGTATGAAGGAGGTCATACGAGAGGTCCAACAGTGAGTAAAATTACAAAGAAATTACAATAGCTTATGAAAGAGTTACAAATGTAAAGTTTGATAAATCTGATAATCAGCTGAAGTCTCATGTTTCCCAGACTGGGATCAAATTTGAGACCTTGAGACCACAGCTGTAACCCAATCTGTTGATTCTGATGTCACCTCATTGTGGAGAAATGACTGAAATATAATTTCTTAAAGTAAAAAGGTTCAGAAAACATTTTGCAGGTTGCTTTGAACTTTATTTTTGTAAAAATGCCAATATTTATTGCAAATTCCAAAAGTCTCACTTTACCATTTACAATTATTGTACAAAAAGCAGCTGTAAGAAAAAGAAAAGTCTAAAGAAGGTGTAGGAACAGGACTGGCCCTGAACAGGAGTGGCTCTCCAATCTCATTGTACATTTGTATAATGACAATAAAGGCATTCTATTCTATTCTATTCTATTCAGAGAAACTGTGTTCATTTGCAGTTTCTCTGCATTCACGGCCTTGAGATGTGCTGTCACTGACTGCCGGAGGTGCGTGACTGTGTGCACATCTGTGTGAAAGCGTGTGTGGAATATGGAAGGAGAAAGAACAGGAGTGTGTTAGTGTGACTGTCACAGCACCTACCACTCTGCCTTCTGTAGTGTGCTCATTACAGCGGGTGTAGTTGGTCCATGTCCGGTTGCTCTCCGGATGCAGAAACCAGTGACCGCTGTCAGTGCAAATCTTTGTGACCATCTCTGCAGAAAAAAATAAATAAAAATCAAAACTCCATACTTCTTAGACAGATTTTTCAACAGTGACTTTTGGGATATTTGAACCCTTCAAACAATAAACGCCGCTAATATTTTATGGTCTTCCTCCCGAGGCTCTGCCAGTAGAAGGGAGAAGATGAGAAACAAGCACAGATAATGAAAACAGCAATTAGAAGCATTAAATCTAATTATAAGCCCACATGTCCCGGTGACGGCCAAGCTCTGCTCGGCGTGGTCTCGGGCGGCCTGGGGTTCCTGAGTCTATCTCTGGCTCAGGGGGTCTTGTTGCAGCTTCTCACCCTCTTTACCAAGTATGTTTCATGACAAATGGACAAAACGCATGCACACACATACACACAAAAGCAACAAAACAAGACTATGTGTTTGTTGTATTCTTCTCCTTTTTGTATTTTGTTATGGATGCAGAAATTGCTGACACCCCATCCCACCACCACTTCCTGCCTGTCTGCTCTGCTGCTGTTGGGCCATGCCATTTATACTTGTAATAATAAAGAAAATAAAGGGGAAAAAAACTAACAATAAGTGGTAACAATATAGCTCCTCTTGGCACAGTGAAGTCTGGCAGCCAGTCTGGCACCGCAGAGCACGCAGGAATAAAAGGAAAACACTGAGGGATAACCATCGCTATTTTCACCTGGAATAATTCAAGCTAAAAGATGAAGCAAATTTATACATGAAGAATAGTTCATTAGTCATGAAGAGTTCCCCCAGCCTGTGAAACCTGTTACATAACACCATTCGTGGTTCTGGAGAGCTCTAACCCTGGTGATATAATATAATGAGGGCTATCTTGGTTTGGGCTTAGACATGTCTTTTTTTTTTCCCTTTTTTTTTAAAATTACAAACGAGGATCTGACATCAATTACAGGGACTAACTGTCAAAGTGTCTTGACCTCTGCTGATTCTGCAGTGGGATGAAGCACGTTTGGCTGCTGCAGGCTGCAGATCTCACCTGAAGGATCAAAATCCTGGAAATAGTCCGGGCAGTGCTGCTCAGATGTAACTCCTGATTTGGTGTCATCCCAGCAAAGCCAGCCATCCCAAGTGCGATTGCACATGGGCTCTGAAAAGACAAGAAACAAATTGTTGGGCAAAAAGCTTAATAAGCATTTACACTACAGTTGATACAATAGAGAATAAATGATGTACTGTTTGCTCCCTTCATTGGGAATAAAAACAGTTCATCAAATGCCAGAAGACACTTTGCAAATTTGCATTATTTTGAAAGCAGAGTTTCATAACTAATTTCAAACAAAACTGCTTTACCTTGTCTGCTCTGTGGATTTTCCTTCATGATCTTTTGGTAGCACTCAAACTGGGCTGTAACGATCTTGTTCCTGGTGATGGTCATGTCATGGTAGACATTGGTTGGATGCTGCTGCTGGGTTTCATTGACCTCCAAGCTTGCCTTTGCCATAAACTGCAAGAAAGGGCAGACAAAATAGAAATCTATTCATTTTTAATCCTTACAAAGTAGCATAAACGATACATTATACTGCCAAAAGGATTCGCTCATCTGCCTTCACACACATACAAACTTGAATCACATCCTATTCTTAATCCAAAGGGTTTAATATGATGTCGGCCCACCCTTTATAGCTATGAGAGCTTCAACTCTTCTGGAGAAGGTTTAGGAGTGTTTTTATGGAAATGTTTGACCATTCTTCCAGAAGCACATTTGTGAGGTCAGACAGTGATGTTGGATAAAAAGTCCTGGCTCACAGGCTCTAATTCATCCCAAAGGTGTTCCCTCAGATTGAGGTCAAGGTCCTGTGCAGGCCGGTCAAGTTCTTCCACCAAAGTCGCTCATCCATGTCTTTATGGACCTGCTTTGTGCACTGATGTGCAGTCATGTTGGAACCATGAAATTTTCCAAAATCTCTTGGTATGCTGAAGCATTAAGAGTTCCTTTTACTGGAACTAAGAGGCCGATCCCAACTCCTGAAATACAACCCCATATCATAATCCCCCCTCAACCAAACTTTACACTTGGCACAATGCAGTTAGACAAGTACAGCCAAAGCCAGACTCAGATCAGATTGCCAGACGGAGAAGCATGATTCATCACTCCAGAGAACAAGTCTTCACTGCTCCAGAGTCCAGTGGCGGCGTGCTTTACACTGCATCCAGTGCATCGTGCTTGATGATGTAAGGATTGGATATAGCTGCTCAGCCATGGAAACCACTTCCAGCTCTCTAGATGCTGTTCTTGATTTAATCTGAAGGCCACATAAAGTTTGGAGGTCTGTAGTGACTGACTCTGCAGAAAGTTGGTGACCTCTGTGCAGCATCCACTGCCTGCTGTCATTTTACAAGGCCGACCAATATGTGGCTGCTGAGCTGTTCTCAATCACTTCCACTTTGTTATAGCACCACTAACTAACTAAGTGACTGTGGAATATATAGTGGTGAGGAAATTTCACAACTGGACTTGTTGCACTGGTGGCATCCTATCACGGTACCATGCTAGAATTCACTGAGCTCCTGAGAGCGACATGTTCTACAAACATCTGTGGAAGCAGTCTGCATACCTAGGTGCTTGGTATACAACTGTGGCCATGAAAGTGATTGGAACACTTAGATTTAGCAATTTGGATGGGTGAGTGAGTACTTTTGGAAATAGTGTATTTTATGGTCCAGGACAATAGAAAGCTTGAATTCATAACTTGACTTTTTTTCCAATTAAAAAAAAAAAAAACACAACAAAACTCCCATTTCACTGTTTTGAGTGTGCTGGGTTTTTTTTTTTTTTTTTAAATTGTTGGGAAAGATTAAAAAAATTTTTTTTTTAAAAGTGTAAAAAAT
>VOQJ01047949.1:41471-68461 GCA_015052665.1 Apistogramma diplotaenia | reverse complement strand
CCCTGCATTGCTATGTAAACGCAAAGCTGACCGGCGCGAGTCGGGGAGAGTCGGGAGCGCTCGAGTCGACCCGGTGCCGTGTAAATCCCCCTTATGTGTGACTTTGTAAGCGTGTGTGTGAAGGTGAAGTGGAGCAAGTAAGCCATAGGCTCAGTGTGCTACACTGATTCAGTTAGATGTGCATCAGCCTTGCTGACTAGACATCAAACTGTCTCTCTCCCCTCTAGATAACACCTCCTCGGCCACTCAGACAACCAGGGAGAGCTGTGATAGACAAGTCTACCAGAAACCCCCATCGGGCTGTGAGAGGGTTTCTTACTCTGCAGGACAGAAGCTCCCAGCAGGTCTTCACCACACTCCCTTCATCTTCCCGGAAGGCTTGTCCTCCATAGAGACCCTGCTCACGAACATCCAGGTGAGGCTCTGCTGGGGCTTTATTGTTATTATTGTACTCTAAGATGAATAGGAAGAGAGATGAGCCACTCTTTGGGATTTCCTGAAATGGTAAATAGCAGACATTTAGGATATGCAGTAATTCAGATGGGCGTGTGCTGACCTGCTTCTCAGATTTTCTGTCTTTGTTGTAGCGTAGTCACAATAAAGGTCCTCTCTTGTTTGGTTTTCAATGGGAAAAAAATTAACCTCACCTAAACCTGATGTGATGGCATTTAAAAGGCCAGTATTTTTATATGTATTTTTACCACTCAGTAATTATAACCACATATAATTATGTACAGAAACGTGGCCCAAAGAAGAGCCAGATTCATTGTGGTTGTTTTACTTTTAAAATCAAGAGACTTTATGTTTAAACATAATATTATTTTAGTTTTTAAAATTTAAAGACTAAATGCACCTTTTTAAATTTGTATTTAAATGGTTTAGGTGGTGAAGTGAGGGTTTACCTTTTTTTAAACTGTCTGTGGAAGACAGATTAGTCTTCTGGCTCTTGCTCTGTGTGTAACCTGTTGATGTGTGCCTGTGTGTCTCCAAGCAGGGTCTACTGAGGGTTGCCATAGAGAATGCCAGGGCACAGGAGAAGCAGGACCAGCTGGAGAGGACGGAGCTGAAGATGGAACTGGTCCGAGAACGGGAGCTCAGAGAGACCTTGGAGAGACAGCTTAGCATGGAACAGAAAAACAGAGGTACACTGCATCACATACAGATGAGCTAGAAACAACTGTCAGCGCTAACTCTAGATTTTGTCCCTGGCAATTACTCTAGTTGGCAAGTGCTAATCGAAGTGTTACATTTTCCCTTTGTGAATTTATTAACTCTGGCATGGTGTGGATTTTAACATCAAAGCACTGACAAAATCTGCTGTGCAGCTAAACAAGAGTGGTCTAATCCACTTCTAAAGCTGACAGGATGTCCATTATTGAGAAAATCAGATAAGGAAGTGAGGACACCTACTGTATATTACCCCTCAAAGCATCTGCAGAGGTGAATTAGACTGAAGTTGGCAGTCTGCTACAAACTAAATCAAGTTTGGCAAGTTTACAAAAGCGTTGTATACAGCACGGTCAGAACAAATTCCAATCAAGGACAGTTTGGTTGATGAGGACACCAGGTGGGGAAGCGTGCAACTTGTGGTCCAAAAAGTGACCACAAAACTAAAAGGGCCGCATGATATTGCACACCTGTTGCTGGTGATCTTGAGCACCTGCAGAGTGTACTGCACTTTAATAGTATTACTAAATTGTGTCTCAGGAGCAAGTTGACTTCAAAAACATCAACGACCCATCAGTTCTCAATGCAAATATCTAGGGAGGTCAGAAAGCATCTAATATCAAATACAAGTCAAGTATTAAAATACAGAACTATGTGAACATTTTTATTGTAAAGAAATAAAGTTTTCTGACATCCTTTGACACCCTGGGCCATCTGCTCATTCCTTTCTTCCTCTTCTTTCTTAAGTTCTTATCCAGAAACGCCTGAAGAAGGAAAAGAGGAGTAAAAGGAGACTACAGGAGGCCTTGGAGGAGGAGGTCAAACTCCGTGATCAGGCAGAGCACAGTCTCCTGCACACTGCCAACACACACACAGGTACAGAATCTGTTTAGACTCTAAAATTTAATCTTAAAGTTACTAAAGCCGTTGCAATTCTTATTTTCACTGCAATTTAGCCTCGACTGTTCATTAGCCTCTAATTAAGTGTCTTTATTAATTAATGGCCAAGCTACAGGCCATCAATCATCAGCAGCCCCTCCCCACACAGAGCCTGTGACCCAGGACTCAGATGGAAACAACCACAATGACAGCAGGGTGGACACTAAGGCAACAGTACAAGGTACAAGTGTCCAGATAACAAAGGCTGCTTCCTCGGTATATAGAGGTGAAAACAGGCCTCATATTGTCATCATTAAAAATGCTGCACAGAAGCTGTCACTGTTTTAATGTTCTGTCACCCAATGACAACTTAAAGGTGATTGAGCTCAATACAGGGAATATAGATGTTCTTATGTGGTAGAAAAGTGTTAGACTTTGAGTTTGAACAATGTGGGAATAATTAACTTAATATTAACTGCCATAAGCTGATGTAATGTAATGTTCCCAAGAAATGCATATATGTAACAGGCAGGGATTTATTTAGAAGCTATTGACCAAGCTGGGGGCGACAGATTTCTTTATTTCAAATACTTACTGCTTTTTGATGCTTAACTGACCGGTCTACTGGAAGGATTTTCAAAGATTTCACAGGGAGACCACTCCTGAGACATTGAACAGAATGAAATGAAGCATGAGACAGTTCTCCGAGGTTGCCAGTTTAATGGAGACAGGCGTTTAATATATTTATTTTGCCACCTTTATTGTCTTCGTAGGGATAGATTAATGAGAAAATCCCACATGTAACATCTTAAACAGACAGAAAAAGAAATGGCCATGATCTCTAGCTCGGCCTCATCAAAAGAGTGCATGGTTTCAGCCCACCTCTGCTCCGCGCTGTGCCAAGACCGCCATACCAAACAGCGTGCTTGTTCAAAAGCAATTTTTAATTGAATGTCAGTGAAGCAAGAAGAGAACTGGCCACTAATTAATGGCTGTCTTAATTGTCCTCATGACGAGTTTGTTTGGACATCATTTGCATAATTAACACCCAGTAATAAATCATTTAAAGGGGAATTGTCTGTCAGACAGCAGGGCAGGATGTGCTTCCTTTGTGCCAGGAAGTTTTATCACCAAAAATGGAGATCAGCAGCAGAAAAACACTTTCAACTGAGCCTTAATAATGTTCTTTTGTTAATGATCTTTGCTCATGGGTGTATAGGACCTTCTCGATATTTAAATGAGCGAATGAATCGGATGCAGCATTGTGCCTTTTACTGTTAGAATAATGCTTGTCTAGTCTGAAATTGACTAATGTTGTCGTGCAGAAATTTTATTCATCATCATTTTTATTCTTTGTTGTTGGTTTCAGAGGGCAGAGTGTTTCTGCAAACCACTGGGATGTACTGAAGTGGATGGATGGATGGATGGATGGATGGATGGATGGATGGACGGATGGATGGATGGATGGAAGAAAGTGATTAAGATTCTTCATTCACGAGAAATACAATCGACAGGCATGCTCAGTCGCACAGTGGCATCTCCACCTCCCCAAGAGGACTCCCCTACATTTCAAGAGTGACATTTGAACTTTCCCATTGTTCTCGTTTAATTTATTGCATTTATCACCAAATTCTCAGCCGTAGTGGGAAAAGTACTGATGTTGTGTTTGACTGTGTTTCTTTCGATCAAGGTTTTTAGATCCTAGATGAAGATGATCATAGCTGTTTTTTTGTCAGTGCTGTTTATCTCGACACAAGTGATGGATATAACTTGTAACAGAGTTGTGTACATATATATAGTCATCATTTTTGTTATTGCTATCAAAAAATAAATAAATAAAAAAAAAACCATAATGGCATGTTGTACAGTCAGGAAATGACTTGTATTGTGTATGTTATGCAGTAGTGCAGTTTGACAATACAAACAATACAAATCCTTTTTATTAAATTGTGTCATCATTTCATTCTTTATTTCACCTGTTCAGTCTCTGTTCTTTCTCATCGAATCGTTGGTGGTCTTGATTTCCCAAATGTGGGTTTATATTAAAGCTTTTATAATGGTAAAACCTGTAAAAAGTTATCTGGGTGTAAAAAGGGATGGTCCACGGGCTGGCATTGCGAGGGTCCGGAGAGTAACCTGGCATTGATTCTTGCATCATCCTTAAAAACATCCACGTAAGTATTGATGGCGGCAACTAGGGTCACATGTGAGCTGCTGATTAATGGAACATGTTGAAAATGCACAATATTTCTCATTAATCTCAAGGCAATAATTAGTAGAGGGCACATGTTTGTTAAATTTGTTAAAAATAAGAAATTGACAGCAACTTGCGTTAAAAAAAATTAATTGTGGCTATTTTATGGCCTTAGCCTTGCTGGAGGCGGAACCATCAAACTAATGAACAGGATTTTTTAAAATCATTTTGAATTGGCTTGTAAATGTCTGATAATATATATCAAGTTTAGCTCAATTTGTAGTTTAGAATTTCAAAAAGTATGTGCCTACATACATGTATAAGTGATTTGAAAACCTCATAAATTGAGGACAGAGCAGTGAAAGCAAAGTGTGATTCAATATGTATTATTTTTCTAATGCAGGTGATGTAATAAATTATGACACGTTAAAGATCAAAAGTGCTGGCAGTTTAGCGACATAGTCTCCTTGAAGACTTACTCAGGACCACAGCCAAGAAGGAATATTAAGTTTTCTAAAAGCCCAAACAATACACTCCTCATTGCTCTGAAACCATTTGTTGCGCCAAGAAAAAAAAAATCTTTGCAGTCGGCCAGGTTCAGTTCATGCAAACTTGTCTAAATGTGCAGTGTGCCATTTCCTGGACACAAGCAGATAAGCTGTGATGCAGGAGGAAAACAATACCTTTGTTACAAGCAATTCTTCCTGAATACAGAATGGCTGACAAGTGAATAGCAATGATTCACATAAATGAATGTATGAATGAGTCATCAGCTTTTCAGATGACCACCTCAGAGGCTGCCTTGACTAAAAAGGTTTGTGACTTCATTCAACACCACACTACTCTTTCACGCTCCCTTGTATGTCTCTCTGTCTCTCTCGCACACGTGCACCCACACACACATCCCTCACAATTCACCGAGTAGCATTGTCCTGCCGAGAGATGTGTAATGGAAAAGATAAATGGAGGATAAAGCTAAGGTGACAGGGCTGAGAATGCATGTGTATATGTGTATTTGCATGTGCACGCACGTGTGTGTGCGTGTGTGTCTGTGCCTGCATGTGTGCACTGCACAACAGACCAGCAAACCATCTGCTCATCTCCTCTTAATGAACAAAGCAAACAGCAGGAGTCAAGGCTGTCTCCAAATCTGGAGTCTCTTTATTGGTAAGCACACACAAACACATACATACACACATCTCCGTGCTGTTTAATCTGATTATCTTTGATTGAGAACAGGGGCAAAGCAACCTTTTTAGACCTCACTCCTACATCAGTGACAGAGAAGGTCTGAAACACAATTAGCAAGCTGTTACTGAGCTCTGCTTTGCAGTCACATCTGACCACAGGCAGCCAAATAGACCTAATGGGTGGGAACTAACCAATGGGAACTAACACAACTGCATCTGTTGATGATGAGGAAAGTGCAACACTATTAGACAGCTGTTCGCCATATCTTTTCAAATGCACTTGGATGTATCCTAGGCATTGGGTTGACTGGCTCTGGAGCTATCACAGCCAGGCAAGAAGCTATACACACATTTTGATGTGAATAAAACTGGCAGCTGTTGGACAATAAGACAAAGCAGGGCCTCTGCAAAGGAAGTCTGCACCTTGACAAGATATGACACAGTGTGCGTGAGGCCAGAAGACCATAAGAAAAAGTCATTTATCTGGACGTTGTGTAGCCACATCCTGTTCAAAGGCCCCAGAATAATTTACATGGGTAGCACTCTTTCAAATAGCTCAAGGCATCCGCTGTGCTGTATAAATACTTATTACCTACCAAACAATGGTCATAGATGACAAAGGCCAAAGATCAGGCTTCAGGGCTTGATAATCCCCTTGGAGAGGTTTATAACATAACAGCAGGGTGGCATCTTGGGTAAGAAGACCACCTTTCTGAGGGTCATCCAGCTGCAGCATCTGCACTGTTGAAATGCCTTTGAGAAGATATTTCAGCAGGGACACGATAACCCAGCTGTTACAGCAGTAGTTTTTGACCTGGGCATACAGACATCCTGGCTGTGCTCTCTAAGCAGGCTGATGGAGATGACCCGGCAGTGGCGACTCGGCAGAGATGGTAGTATGGGATTATAAGTATCATAAAATCAATTTTCCATTTTATTTGACTTAAAAAATTTTCATCTATGAAACACTTCGTAAACATTTTTAAATACTTTAAAACAGAAAAGGGTGAGCTGTCACGTGACTTCAGGAACTGAACACAAAAAGAACTTTGGATAATGATCTGTAAAGAAGAGAAACTTACTTAATCAAATTGTCAAACGGTCTGACAGGCTAAACCCAGCATCTCTGCACACCAGACAGTTACAGCACTTGGCTGTTTTCATTTTACTTGACAACTTGCACCCTTTGCGTTGTGAGTTTCAGTGTCTTCCTTCTATTTGAAGGCCCCAGGTCCCAAAGTGCAGAACAGCTGTCTGTCAGATAAACAAATCAAAGCTTTGCTACATGATGCTGTCTGGATTCTTTACGTATGTATTGAAAATGTGTATGTGAGGATCGATGACACGCTACTGCAGACCAAACCTCCCTACGGGTACAAATAAAGTAACCTGAACCTGAACTTGAAGTTCATCCATAAAAATGTCTGAGCAGCGAGACTTATCCCGCCCTCAACGCAGAACAACAGCGACTCCCACAGGTCGGATTTGTTTATTTTAATATTTTGGTTCTGCGAAAAAACGCTTTTTGGTTTCGTCGGGCTTCCGTGGCGGAGTCCTTCCCCCTGCCTTTCTTTCTACGGTTACAGCATGGATCCTCTTTCGAACTTTATTTCGGTATTTTAGTGTCAGTTTGACGCTATATTGGGAGTCACGGCCTTCGCTCGGACTCCGTAACGTACCTGGACGCGATGTTCACCACCACCGGTTCTCGTGGCCTCTGTAAGTGTCCCGGATTCGCGGTTAAACCGTAGCGACTCTCAACGGACACCTAGCTGAGCTATCTTTACGTTAGCATTACACTGTCATTCATTTACTAAGGGCGGTATCTGTCAGTCACAGCTTCATTTTGTTAATTAGCACCCCATGTTACATGTTTCCATGTTGCCAGTTTGTTCAGCTATGGCCTCGCAGTTCAAATAAAATGAACTCTGTAGCACTGAGAGGCTATGTTTGTGTGCCCCACCTCTGTATACAAATTAGCCCCTTCCGTCAACACAATTCTTGTTTAATATTTAAAATTATGTAAACGTTTTAGTGAACAAGGCGACAGTGTCATTATCTTGTTCTTAATTGTGGTCTACGTGTCTCGGACAGACAAGGCTCCTCTGTCTAAAAGCCTCCTTCTGGTTCTCAATGGGCTGACTGTGATGCTCACCCTGCTGCCACAGTACCAAGACCTGTTCGTGTACCACCTGCAGGCTATTACACAGCAACACCAGGTATGACCCAGCATTTGTTTGCACGTTTGGCACGTTTTATTTAGGGTGATGGGTGGGGGTGAGTTCTTTTTTAATCAAACCAGTCAACCCCAGTGAGCTTTCAAACTTATATTACAGTCTCCATCAGTGTTTGGACTAAGCAAAGTTGTGTTTTATGGCATCGGAGATAAGGATAAGTTCTACCTGTTGAGCCACAGCAGGAAGCTGTGCAATGAAGTTACAGCAGTGCAAACTTTAAGAGATGCAGTGTTACAAGAGTTTGTATGTATTCAACACAAGTTAGAAAATGTAACTATTTATCCATTTATCACCACGGATATTCGGTCAGTGAAGTTTATTGCACTTTATGGCCACAAACCAAGACTATTCCATATTTCCTTCATCAGACTGTTTTGTCAAGCCTGACTATGTTGAACTTGCTTTGTAGTACAGCTCTCAGTCATAGCATACACATGGAAAGGAGTCGGAGGCCATCAACCAGGAGGAAGTGTATGGTGGCACAGGAATTATCATATTTAAACACCTGTTACCATGTAACTGAATTTTCACATTTTGTTCACATTATGACATCTGAATCTGAACTTGTTGATGAAGACCGTGGGATGTTGATAAATCTTCTATGAAGCATTTAATGATTTTATTGAATCAATGTTGAAATTTCATGCTTCTATATGGGTCAAACATGTGACACAGTATAAATATATATACTATAAATATAATGTATAAAGGCTTTATTACACAGGGGCATATTTGTTGTCTATGTGCAAATGCAAATGCCTATGTATAACTCTACTGTCCCTTGTGTCGTAGGTGTGGAGATTGTTGTGTGGCAGGCTGGTCTGTCTTGATGTCAAGGACTCCTTCTGCAGCAGTCTGCTTATTTACAACTTTCGAATCTTTGAAAGGAGATTTGGCACCAGGAAGTTTGCTGTAAGTACAAAACCCACTGATAGATGAAAGCATTTCTTGAAGGAGTAAATGCAAAGTTTTAGTTGATCTCCTTTTAGGGAAGAAGACACAACTTCCTCATTCAGGTGACTTTGTGTTTGTGCATATATTTTAAGATGGGAAAGATTCATAGACTCTATATAAAAGAGGGGTTTTGCTTCTCTGTGTTAACAGTGAAAGATACTGTGGAAGTGTCTTAAACCAATGGGGGATTTCTCTGGTTGTTGGCTGTGCAGAAGTCTGTGAGAAAATGGCACTACCTATTAGAGGTGTAACAGTTCACCATGGTTATGAAGACACAGTTTGGTTCACCGACTTGATCACACGTCTTAAATCTCATAGTAGCAACGGCATGTTTCTACTACTGTTTGTTTTTAAAAATGATTTTGTACACACTATATTTTTTATTAATAAATAAGTTTTAAAAAAAATAATATGTGTTAGTTAAATATTTTACAGTATTTCATGTTCTTTTCATGTCACCTCAAACCCTCGGGCCAGTGTTTATCTAGTGAGTGCAGACTGGTAGATCACTGTTTACCTCACGAAGCGGCCACGAAGGTTTACTCTGGAGGAGGCTGTAAAACTTTATGAAATGAGTGGATGAGTCAGTGATGCTCACTTCTGTTCAATGAGAGTGATACTGAGGTGAGTTGTTGAGGATTTCCAGGACTTCCTTACCTGTCAGTAACCATGGCTATTTTAGTAAGCGCTGCTGTTAGTCCGTGCTGCTGAAACGTTCTTCGAAGTGGATCTAATTTTGTGGACAACTCGGATAACTTTGCAAGCAAACTCTCATGATGTGAGACTGTAATCAAACTGTTTATCAGAGGGAAAGTTGATTTGAGCCTAATATTAGCTAGCATAATGTTAACTTACATCCAGCTGTTGTTGATTAGCCAGTGTTGTGCCAAAAAGTGATTTCCAGTATTTGTCAAAAAACTATTGGCTGTATTTAATCTGTCAAACATATTAAATAATGGCCTAAGCCAGTGGTCTCTGACCTTTTTTTTGCGCAACGTACTGGTTTCATGTCAGACAATATTTTTCACCGGTCTTTAAGGTGTGATGGATAAAAAAAAAAAAATTATACGACCATGATCAAAACTATAATATAAACGTGAATTATCGGTGTATTCGTTTGCAACTTTATCAGCCGCAACGGCAACAAAATGAGTAACGTACTCTCTGGTTGCCATGGTAACATTTAAACATGTCTTCAAAATAAAACACACTGCAAAAACAAATAGAAAGTGCATGAAAAATGCACCTCGCCGTAACATTGTGAGCCTGTTTGCTTGTTTCTTCAGTGAGACAGTTCCATCTGGGGGAATGGGAAATGACACCGGAAGAGTGTTGCTGATGTCCAGTCTAATCTGCATTTTGGTTTTTGTTGCTGTCGCTGTAGAAAATCCGGCTTCACATAAATACGATGTTGGAAACGGCAACAGGGATTTTAGGGCTGTTATGGTGATCACCAGAGACGACTTTTATCTAGAACACTGTTAGAGTTGTTGTCTGGAACATTCTTTTAGCCCTCAGTAATTGTTTCTGTCCTTCTTGGTCACACTTTTTTTTCTTTCAAAATACTCCAGAAGCTTGTCTTTTAATGCAGAATGCTTGGTCTCCAGCTGGTATTGTCTGTTAAATGCAGCCTTCTTTTTCTTGGAAGTTGTAGGCTCTTTTTCTGTCTCCTCACTGGGCCTTTTCCCCTTCCCAAAGTAACTTTCCAGAGATGTTTGTTCTTCACTCATTTTTGCTAGCTTGTGGGTTTAAATTTAGCAGTAATGTATCACGTGACTGAGACAAGCGTCTTGACATGCGTCAAGATGGAGTCTGGGCATGTACTGCTCTGATAATTTTATATTGTGCTCCTTTCTCCTTTTCCCAGTCTTTTCTGTTTGGCACTTGGTGTCTTTCTGCACTGATGGATTTCCTGCTGGCCAAGGCTTTTCAGTTTCTGTTTGACTATGAGGTGGAAGAACTGCCTTCAGGACTGTAAGTACCTTTTTATTGTAACACACATGCTCTATCACTAAAACAAAAGTAGTTTTTGTCTCTTATGGCCTGTGAGAATCCTGCAATGAAACTATTAATTTCCATGTCAATATTTTGTTTGATTCACGATGTATTAAATCTCAGAGTCTAAGCCATGTGTCAGATGGGTGTAAAATATTTAGTTTTCACCACCAGATATGCTGGTAGACTGCCACAGCAGCATACAATCCACCTCCACAAAAGAGGCCATGGTAATTTTATTTATATACAAGTAAACTCAATGTACTGCTCTCCTCCCACAGGCTTGCACCAGTCTTCTCTTTATTTGTGCCTTTCTACCTATCGATTCCCAGGATGCCAGTCACACAGGTACTGGGCCGCATCCACATCACCAACAAGTCTCTGGTCTACATAGTAGGCTTACAGGTAAGTCCCTCTTCTGGTAGTGTGGGCACATGGGTATCTATTTTGCTTCTATTTTTGACAGCTGTTCTTGTATTCTTGAGAATTGATCTCTATTGTATCATCCTTTTGCATCCCTGTGGTACAGCTATTGACTTCCAGTCCTTTCATGTGGCTCCTTGCGCTCAGTGGGCTGGTGAGTAGATGCATTCCTCTTGCCATTTGAACATATGTCTAAGATGTGTACCAGCACAAATTATCCCAGACCAGGAGGGGTGAATAGTGGTGTTTATCAAGGACTCAGACAATCAAGGCCAAATTATAATTGGTAAACAATTGATTTGTTGATTAACAAAGTAAATATGTGAAAAGGAGAGTGCACCTTCTCTAAAGGGTTTTAAAGTAAGTCTATTGCTTACAGCTAGCAGGCATCATGAGCAAGTGTGACCACGTCTATAAATGCTGAAGTTTGGTAGTTTGCAGTGCCAAGGAGGAAAGGCACCAGCTGTGATCTTAGGGAAGCAATTATTGCGGCCCATCAGTCTGGGAACAGTTATGAGACCATTTCCAAACCACATCATTCAACAGTGAGAAAGATTCTTTATGATGTAAACATTTTTCATTGTGGTTGCCAGCCTTGCCAGGAGTGGACATTCCATCAAATTCAATCCAAGGTCAGGCCCTGCAATGCTCAGAGAAATCGCAAAAAACCTAAGAATTACTTCGTAGATTCTACAGGCCACAGTTAGCACAGTAAATGTGAAAGTTCATCACAGTACGACTTGATTAAAACTGAACGAGCATGTTTGGAAGGGTTTCCGGGACAAATCTTCTCACTCAGAAGAACATGGCAGCACAGTTTACAAATGCAAATTTGTATCTGAACCACGGTTATCGTTATCGTTATCGTTAACGAAAGCAAACAAAACCACAAAAACTGAAATTGAAACTGAAATGTTCACTGCACCAGTCCACAAAATAATAGCAACAGCACAAGTTGGGAGAAAGGGGCAGAGTCTCATATGGGATTTCTTTGAGTACAATAGCAAGACGGATAGAAGCGAGTGTTTTGTGGATGATGACAAAATGTGTGGAACAATTCTCACGCATAAAACCACTCCAGTCTCACCAAGTCCCCCTGAGAAGCATGCACAAGCAGGCGACGAAACCCCTCTGAACCTACGCAGTAACCTACGACGTAACCTGATGTGCACTTTTCAAGAAATGTCGGGTCCACATAGTCCGCAACATTTGTGATTGTGCTGTTCAGCACTGCTGAGGCCTCTGGTGCATTTCTAACCGCAGTTTTTTGAATTTATCAATGAGAGATTAACAGTCAGGAATAATTATCATAGCATCAATATAAAGACTCTCAAATGTCAGCAAATTCCTGGAGGGAGACTGCTGAAATGATCAGAATGGATATGAGCGAACGAACAAAGTGAAACAAAGGGAAAAATGTGTTCGCAGCCAAAAACAAAAACCTGACCACAAAGAGCAAGGGCCAAGGAGGGGAAAAAGTCCCAGCAGTGTTTTGTTTCTGTCGGCCAGCACCGCATATAAAACACCGGCACGCAGCCACAAGGTAATTAACACACATAATGCAGCTACACAAGCATAAATGCTGGTAGGTTGCGTACACAGACCCCACAAACACCCAGCGTCTAATTAGTATATAACCAAGCTGGTGTCTCTGAGCAGCTCTGATAGGAAACCAGCATCACAGCCATGCAGAGAGGTGACAACTGTAATGGACCATTTTTACTGGAAGAAAGTTACAACAAAATAAAACGAAACTATAATGTAAAATCCAAAACTATTGTAAGCTTGATGTGAACAACATGCACCACTTGTGCCAAAAACCAAAATGATGATTCGGGTGTGGTCTGCAGCCACAGGACCTGGGCACCATAGTCAGCCATACACTCCTCTGTATACCAAAGAATTCCAGAATCAGAAGTGAGACCATCTTTCCAACAGCTGATTCTTGGTTGAAACTGGTTCATGCAACAGCACAATGATCCTAAGCACAACGGCGAATTTAGAGCAGAATGAGTGAAAAAGAAAAGAATCAAGGTTCAGTGGTCCAGTCAGAGCCCAGAGTTGATTTAAATGCTGTGGCACAACCATAAGAGCGCTGTACAGAAAATTATTATTCAAGTTAGTGCTGCTATTGAATCATTGGATGCACTTACTTTTTCCCACACTGCTTTTGCATTTTGGCCAAAGTTTTGCTAAATAAATAATGACATGTGGCTTCTGTTGTTCATTTTGTAATGTTAAGGACCATTTTAAAAATATTTTTGTATGATTTAAGATTTTATGATTTTTTTAAATATGCATAAAGGCTTTGAATTTAGAGAAGGGTGTACTTTTTTGCATGACATTAGCTGCACATCTTTAGGTTTTAGAAAGCTTTTGAAGATGTGACCTGAGACTTAAGCGTTTTTTTTTGGGTTTTTTTAAGTATTTTTTTGGCCTTTTCATGGCTTTATTGATAGCTTGTAAGTGGAGACAGACAGGAAAGTGGGAGGAGAGAGACGGGGAAGACACGCGGGAAAGGTCGACAGGTCAGGAATCGACCTGCGCCGCCCGCACCGGAACGCGGCATATATGGTCGCCTGCTCACACCCTGAGCCACCCTGGCGCCCCGTTTGTTTTATCACTGAAACAACTAAGGAAAATAATCAAGAGATTTATTGTAAAGGAAAGATTTAATGTAATTCAATTTCAGTCCTACTAGTCAGTATCTATGGAAATGCTTGAATATGGATTCCTTACTTTCTATAGCAAAGTACAAACTATGTGCACATGTCTTTCAGATCTCAGGTGGACTGTACCACTACAATGTCCTGCGATTACAGAAGCTCCTGTTTGTTCCCGTCTGGGTGTCTCGTATTGGACAGTATATTCTGGAACCAGTCTTTTCAAGTGAGTCCATCCGTTTATAATAACAAACACAAATCCCGTCTAAATCCCTTTTACAAGGAACAGAGTTGCAGAGCCTGACGTGGAGTTGTTGTCTCTTTATGCCTAGTTGGATAATAATAAAATGCATACCTTTTTGGTATTTGACTTGTGCCATGATGCAGAATGACTTAAAATAGTTTAAACACCAAACTTGACTCTTTTTTTCCAGTTATCCTCCACTTGAAAAATAAACAAAGTGAAAATAAATCCAGGAATTAAAATGCACAGCTGGCGAGTTAAAACCATCTTTTCCACATTGGAGTTCAATGACTTGATTTATCTCACTGTAGGCTGTTCAGGCAACGTAAGACTTATGTTTCCAATTTTATTTATTTTGTTCATTTTATTCTTCTCACTTGTCAAAAAATAAATAAAATTCATAGAGTTTATTAATGTAATTCCATTAATCAAAACTATGAATTTAAATTTTAATAAAATCTTTATTCAGTATAGTTAAACTGAGGATGTGCCTTTTTTTAAATTAATGTGCGGATTACTTTCATCTCTCAAAACATTTCCTCAAAAGATTACTTACCTTTTTAATGTTCTGTTTTAAGTAGCTCTTCCTCTGCATTCCCTAATGTCCTGCATACTGATTTTAAGCCTTTAAGAGTGCTTATCGGCCTCAAAATAGTCCGTGCTTAACAATGTCAAATTCCCTAACTGAACTATTGTTCTGACTGAAATGGAGCATAATAATAGTAATCTAGTTAAGATAAGAGTGCGCCGCAGTAACATAAGAATATCCTGAAACCCAACCTTATTGTAGTGAAACAGAATTAGTTAAACTATCCTTTAGCACTTAGATGAGTTACAATATTAATTGTTTTTAAGATGAGTGTGTTATTTATATCTGTTTGTCAAGGCTCCCAACCAACCACTGAGACACCTCTGGGGATGGGAGCTACGCTTGACATTCAGAGGCAACAGAGGATGGAGCTGCTCGACCAACAGCTGCTGCTCGCCCAGTACAACGAGGCCAGGAGGAACACCAGACAACAGCCACAGGTGGATACACACAGACTTAAAACTGCCCCAGTGCATAGACAGCCCCTTAGCAAGTTGTATCTCGCTCACATGCTTTTGATAGCCATCAACAAGCTTCTGGTGTAATTCTGGCTGCATATTTGACCACTCTTCTTGGCAGAATTTGTAGAGTTCATTTAAATTGGTTGGTTTCCTGGCACAGATCCGGCTTTTACACATTGTCTACAAATTTTAAGTAGGGTTGAGTTCAGTGCTTTGGGAAGGGCATTCCAGAAGCTTAATATCCTGCTTTATCTATTCCAAAACCAGTTTTGATATGTGTTTGGGATCATTGTCCTGTTGGAGCACCCAATTGTATCAAAGTTTGACTCGTCTAGTTGTTGACTTGAGGTGAAGTTGAAGAATTTGGAGGTAGTTCATTCCATTCACCTTGTGCAATGTACTAGTACCACTGCCAGCAAAACAGTCCCACTGCATGATGTTACCACCACCATGCTTGACAGTTGGTCCGATGTCTTAGTTTTTCCTTACCTTTACTCCTTCAAACATACCTCTTGTTACTAGGACCAAATAGCTCAGTCTCTTTTTCTTGTCTGACCATCAGACTTTTCTCCAGAAGGCATTTTGCTGGTCCATGTGGGTAGCTGCAAATTTCCGTCAAACTTGAAGGTGTTGATTTTGGAGCAAGGGCTTCTTTCTTGATGGTACCCTCTCAGTCCAGGGGAATATAAGACACTTCACTGCAGACAGTGACACTAGTGTTCCAGCAGTTTCCTATTCATCATAGACTTGATCCTTGATAGTTCCTGGCCATTCTAACCAGTTTCAGTCCAGTGGGTGCTGTCAGAAAAATACTTTCTATGGTAGCAAAGAAAAACTACCAGTTGTAGTCAATCTTGATCACTAATGAGAAGTTAATAGGCCTTGGCCTTGTTAAGATGAGCCGTTTTAGAATCGTCAGCACCACATATTAAAAGATTAGAGTGAATGCATATTTATATTTGAGGCTGTACAATATGTGTACTTTTGACCCTGTGTAGATTAGAGAAAATTCTAAATAAATTCAAACTTGTGAACCTAATTCTTATTTTTTTAAAAGTCATTAAAGCCGTATGCTGTACAATCATTCCACTATGGAAAAGAACCATTCAAAAAAATAATTAAAAACCCCAAATTACCAAGACACACCTGCTAATAATGAGTGCATGTATGCTGACACACAGAAACCTTTGAAAAATTAAAACCATTTTATACTTGGTTCCCTATTATCAGTTCCCCAGAATATTTGGACAAATACAAATAATAAATGAAATGCTTTTAAAAAAACACACTGAGAATTTCTGCCTAACATTTAATTGGTTTAATAGATCAGTCCAAAACAGGCTTCCAGCCAGAAAAATTTTTCAGCACGGCGTGTGCGAGCATTAGCATGCTAATGCTAATAGCATGCTAATGCTAACCGCTGAGCCGGTGAAATCCTCAGCCCGGCGCACAGGCGGCTCAGCAAGGCGCAACGCCGGCCGATCAACCGCTGGCTAGAAGGCTGCAAAAGGTCAGCCTGCAGTCACAGGTGATCCTTGTATCTGATATCAGTATTGGATTGGTTTATCTCCAGATGGCAGTAACTGCAGTTGTATAAGTACAATGTACTAAGTACTAAATACTGCCTTCCTCTGTGTGTTTGTACAGACTGGGTTGTTACAGTGGACCAGGTTATTCCCCTCACTGAGACACAGAGGACAGAACCGCTTCCCAGTGCAGCCCCGCCCTCAGGCTCAGGCTCAGCAGTCCACACAGCCACCGTTACTGGACAACTCCCCTGTAGCAGAGGAACAGGTTAAGTGTTCACATTAGTGTTTCTGTATGTTTGTGTTTATGTGCCTCATGTCATAAACACGTATTCTTCACCTGTAGTATTAATTTACTTTCTGTGGTTCACATATAACCTGGATGTTCCAGGATCTCTATCGACAGACAGCCTGTTAAACTGTGGTCACTGAATTGTTTCTGGCCCATCTTTCATTTTACATTGTGCAGTTTGGCATACTGTGTTGGATGATCTTTGGCCTGACTTTCATCTTGTGTACTACAGGTTGCACGTTTAGTGGAAATGGGCTTCTCCAGGATTGACGCCCTCGAGGCACTCAGAGCTTCAAATAATGACATTAATATGGCGACCAACTTCCTCTTGCAACACTGAGGGAAGGAGCTCAGTGACGGGAAAGAGGTGACAGAAAGAGAAAGCAGGAACCAAAGGAGATGAGCGACAAGCTAAGGTGAAAGAAAATAATTCAGAGTCAAAGAGAATAAATAATGGAAGGGAGAAGACAGGAAATTTGTACAGATTATTTGAAGGCAGTGTCACTGCTCCCGTGAAGCAGTGTTAGGCTGCCCCAACATGAGCCGAGCCTGATAGCAGGCTGATGAATGAAGTGTGAAGCACAGCGGATGTCATTTGCGTCATAGCTTTCTGATGCCTGTTGTAGTGTGAAACAGACGTCATTGCTCAAGGCAGATGAATCAGGCCTCTAACTTAAAGAGGTGCTTGAAAATATCACATAAAATCAATCAAACACGCAGGAGCTTTCCTAAGAGTACGTCTTACAAATACCGGCCTCCAGTCCACTGGTGGAAATAGCAAGTGGGTTATTTATTTCAAACAGTTTGGATGCTGAGCAACACAAATCAGCTGACATCTCACAGACCAACATATACAGTAGTTAAAATGCAGTTTGTATGCCAATGTTATGTCCTGTGTGTCCAGAGTTGTAGACGTTGATAACTGGTTGGAGGTGATGAGGAAAAAATCCTGCAAGATTTTTGCGCACAAAATGCTCAGCAGACGTGATGTCACTTTGTTTTAATTTCATACTGGCAAAAGTAAAACGGCCTGGTGACGACTCCAGGCAGGGTTTGCAGCAACTTCCTGGAGGTCGCACCGAGGTGCCGAGGTTCAGATAAAACCAAACAAGACTATATGAACATTATAACCTACTTAATGTTAATTTGACTCCACAGGTTTTTGTTCACTTTGGCAGTGTTTGATGGAAGGGTGCAACCCTTTCCTGCTGCACAAAGCAGTTAGTCTGAGAGATACTTAAGGAGCCAAACTCTAGTTTTGGCCCATTTTAACCCTCCATGTACTGTACATTGTTGTGGACAGACAGGCAGACAAGATGCTGGCTACATGGGCTATCTCAGGGTCCCTGAGGTGATTGTTCTGTTAATGACATAACCCCATTCTCACACTAATGCATCTACACAGATGCACAGAAAGCCTTTGAGGTCATGTTTCATGCCCTCGACCATTTTCTTTCTTTATTTCATGCTCTTGTACGCACTAGTGCATCAGAAGTTTATTTATTCTGTCTTAACGTTTTTCCACTGCCAGCACATCTGTCTAATTCAAAGTCTTAGAAGTTGGTTGATATTTATTATGCAATATCACAATGAGACGTTTATGGCGGCTATGCGTTGCCTACTCTGTGTATATAAACATACATTCAAGAGAAGTAATACTGCAGCAGCTGTGTATTGATGTCAAAGATGGATGATAGTTTTATATTTTGTGCATAATATTGATAATATATGACCACTGAAAAGAATAATTTGTGTGTATGTGGTTTTTTTTTTCTGAGTGATTAAAAAAAAATATGGGTGTGATGACAGAATTGTTGCATGGTCAACTTTTTGATGAACTATAAGGACTCATATTTGTGGAATAAATCAACTTCTGACTGAATTATTTGTGTTATTGTCATGAACATGACTGAATGAGTGAGTCATAAGTTGACAAAGCATTAGTCTTTAGGTGGCATTCCAGTGTTAAATTTGTGTTGTTCGTGTCCTGAACTCTAATAAATCACTAAAAATTCAGCTTAATAAATCAGATGAAAGTATACAAATGAACTAATATTTTTGCTTTCTCTTTAAAACCAAATATGATTCATGTATTGCATTTTAATAATTCAGTGATTTGATTTTTTTTATTTCAACAGATCAATTATTAAGTATTTATTTACTAAAAAATTACATTTACAAAAATTCAAACATCTACTGGTAGGTAGCATAACTATGTACACTTTGCTCTCTAGCCTTTCCAAATAAGAGATTTCACACACAAAAAAAAATAGTGACATTAAAACCTAGAAAAGGACGAATTTTCAGTTTGATTAGTACCTTTTTATATATCAAAATACACTCACCAGATTCTTTATTAGATATGCCTTAGTAGTACCAGGTTGGACCCCGTCTTGCTTTCAGAACTGCCTTAATTCTTTGTGGCATAGATTCAACAAGGTGCTGGAAACATTCCTCAGAGATTTTAATCCATATTGACATGACAGCATCGCAGTTGCTGCAGATTTGGCAGCCGCCCATTCATCCTGTGCTAAAAGGTGCTCTACTGGATTGAGATCTGGAGATATGCATGTTCAAAAAATAGTCTGAGGTGATTTGAGCTTTGTGACAGGGAGTTATCCTACTAGAAGCACCATCAGAACATGGGTGCACCGTGGTAATCAAAGGATGGACATGATCAGAAACGGTACTCAGGTAGGCTGTGGTGTTTAAATGATCCTCAATTGATACTGAAGGACCTAAAGTGTGCCAAGAAAATTTCTCTCATGCCACTGCACCACCAGTAGCAGCCTGAATGATCGATACAGGGCAGGATGAATCCAGGCTTGCATGTTGTTTAAACCCAATTCTGACCCTACTATCTGAAGGGCACTTTCCCAGTCTTGTTCAGTTTTGGGGGGTCCGTGTGAGTTGTAGCCTCAGTTTCCTGTTCTTAGCTGGTGAGTGTGATCTGCTGCTGCTGCTGTTGCCAATCTGTTTCAAGGTTTGACATGCTGTGTGTTCACAGTTACTCTTCTGCATAGCTTGGTTGTAATGAAAGGAAGTCAACAGTAACTCAAATAACCAATCAGCTTAGAGCAGTTTCACCCTGCTGCTCACTGGATATTTTCTCTTTTTGTCAGGCCATTCTGTGTAAACCCTAGAGGTGGATGTGTGGGAAAATCCTAGTAGATCAGCAGTTTCTGAAACACTCAGACCAATGTGCCTCTCACCAATAACCCTGCCACATTCAAAGACACTTAAATCACCTTCCCTGCTCTGATGCTCATTTTGAACTTCAGCATGTTGTCTTGACTCTGTCTGCATGCCTAAGTGCATCGAGTTGCTGCAATGCGATTGGCTGGTAGTGATGTTAACGAGTAGTTGAACAGATGTACCTAACAAAGTGGCAGGTGAGTGTACATTATGCATTCATTACAGGCTTACAGTGGATTACTAAGAGGTTATGGTGCTACTTTTCAACACATGGTGGCAGCCTTTTGCTAGAATAAGACATGGGTTCAGTTACTTGCATTTATATTCACTGTTTTGAGGAAATGTGATTTCACTTCCTCTTGTGGTATCAGGGCTCTTCCCCCTTTAATAGCACAAAAATAAAAAGACCAAAAGACAATAAAGGGAAGGTGTGCAGGTTTATCAAAATTAGCCAAACACACATCACAACCATATGCAGAAATAGTGTGATCTATATAAGATAAAAGCAACCTCAAAATCCTGGGTAAAGAGGTCTCTGTGTGCATATTACAAGTATGTTGTAATTGTACATTGAATTATTTTTTTGAATTGAAAATAGATATATCCCAGCCAGCCAAAATATGACTGCAGCAGATTTTACAGAAAAGCATTTAATTGCAGTCTAACAATACACGATTCTAAAAATGTGGTCATAATTGCTGTTATGTTATTTTTTTAAGACCTCCTCGTGACCAGCTTCAATTTGCCACTAGATGGAGACATTGAGTCAGACCTGTGGCGTTGTTATTGCGAGTTAGTTCTCTGCCACACCCACCCGCTCCCATTAAGTAGACAGATCCAGCAGACAGGCTTGCTCCAGGGTGACTGAATATCAATAGAGAGAAATTATTCATATCTTGACACCAAAGAGTTTCAAAATTACACAGTTCATCAACTATTTCCCAAAAAAACAAAAACAAAGGACAGAAGAGAGTTTCAGCCACCTAAATTTCTCACCACAGTTATATTGGACTTATCTGAAATGCTGTAGCATGATACATTAAATAAATAAATAATAGGTCTCCTGAGTTCAGAGTGACACAATTTAATCCAGCCTCAGCTGATGTCTAAACCAGTCAAGCGGTGCACCTTTTAATGGCTCCTGAATTGAAAAGCTGCTTAAACCTCGGTGATTGATATCTCTTTGTGCCACTGTGTTTCATTAAAGACAGTGATTAATAATGAAAAACTTCAATGACAACCAACCTCCATTTGTGAAATGCCCAATTAATGTGCAACATTAATCACACATTCTTTACAATGTTGGATTTCTGGAGCTCCTACAGATGTTTTAGACAATTTTATGGCAAAAATCGCTTTGATCTCATATCTGAGCTAGCATATCTCTATATATTTAAACCCTATTTTTAACCAGGAGGAACAACAGCACCAGTAACAGAAATATGATGCATCAGAGCTCCATTCAAGGGGTTTCTCTTTGTCTGGCAGGTAAACCACTACCGATTATAGTACAGCTGACTGTGACCTTGAAGCATCAGCAGTTCTATGGCGATATTTGTCATTTCAGTTAAGCTGTCTGTGGCTCTGTTAAACAATGCCTACTCTACTGTACATCATGATATACTGTAACTGCCCAGGAACAGTCAGCAGTGTCTCTGTGTTTCTGCAGCTGCACGTTTTAGTTGGTTATTTGCTGCTAAATTACAGTAAGCATTAGGATACAGACCTAGATGATGAGGTCATGTACATTTAGGGTAAAATTGCATTGATACCACTCTTAAATCTGTCTCTTTAGTAGCCTAAACAAAGAAAGACTGAAAATAATGCCCAAGCATGCAGGAAGATAACACTTCACCCACCTCCTTTGTGACCTGTAGTGAGAGCAAGGGAGCAGGTGAAAGAGAGCCTGGAAATCTGCAGGTGTGCTCTGGAGAGATAAGGAATGTCAGTTGAAGCAAGACCCAATACATGTGTGATTGATGGGCAGACACGTGTAACGGTGAAGCTGCGAGGAGCAGAGGTAGTAAAGGTAGATTCCTTTAAATACCTGTGGTCAACCATTCGAGATTATCATTGCAAGAAACCAGACAGAATTAGAAATACTTATATCACAGGGACAGCTCAGGTTGAGCAGTTTGGAGACAAAGTCGGTGAGATGGTTTGGACATGTGGGGGGGAGGGGGGGGATAAAGGATGATTGGACAAAGAATGCTGACAATGGAGCTGCCAGGCAAAAGGAAAGGAAGACGAGCACAGAGAGGAGGTTTATAGATGTAGTGAACGGACACATCCAGAGGGCTGGTGAGAGATACGAGGATGCCAGGGATTGGGTGAGATGGAGGTGACTCTTGAGGCAAGCAGTCAAAGGATGAAGAGTCCGGTTTGTCCCCCTGGATAGCTTTGCAAAGTGTTAAAATTACAAAGAAAGAGAGCATCAGTTAAACAAAACTTCTTAATGCACTTTGCATCGAGTCGCATTGTGTGGTTTAAATGGATTAGCCCACAAGAATGGTGGTTCAAACTGTTAATAGGTCTGAATCATCAAATGTTTTACAGGTGTCTTAATGACGAAGACGTTACTCAGAGTTGAAATACCATGGCTTTAATAATTATTAAAGTTCAGATTAATTCGTTTGTGTTTAAAGCCAGCTAACATTTTTGCATGATGGGAGAAAGTGCATTGTCTACATTTCAAACGTAACGCGTTAGCATTTATGTTTCAGCGTGACTGAATTACTTGCTCATGGCCCGCATGTATCACTTCAAACACCCAGGGGCCATCACCAGCTCCAGCGATGTCTCTGCTCTGTTGCCATGGTGAGTGCATGCCGTTTTGTGTGGTTGCCATGGGGACTCCGTATTACAGCCAGCCGCCTGCTCTCTTCATGTTTCTGCACGATCATTTGTATGCCTCCTGTAGGCTAATGCTTTAAAAGACATGCACAGGGAAGTGCCCTAAGGGACTGCCTTCTGCAGAAACACGCCCAGGTATTCCTGACGTTGTTTCAGACGAAGGTGAAGAAAAAAAAAATAGGTGGCGGGAGGCTGAGTGGCTCTCACTGTGACTTTGCATGTCTGACAACAAAAATGTCTGATGTATGAGTATAATATAGAACAATACTGTCTCTTTTTCTTTCCCACTTGTGAGTCCATCGCTATGAGAGGCAAGAATGCCAAAAGCCTCCCACTGATATGGTAATAATATTCAAGCTGGTCTGCTTTGAGATAATGACATCATTTATTTGCTGGTTTCCTTCTAACAAAAACCACTGCCCATGTGCAATTGTGCACTTGCTGCTCAATGTGCCTTTGCAGCAGTACTATATGTACTCATGCATGTCTGCTTGCATGTATGCTCCGTGCACCACATGTGGCGTTGTTCCCATTTCATTCCTAGGGCAGAGTAAGCGGCAAAGGCCACTGATGTTTTGCTTTAGTCGTTTTTTTTTTGTTTTTTTTTGGAAACTTCATAGTTAATGGGGCACAACCGTGTACCTGCCTTCAGGCTGTTCAGAGGTTTGGCATTTCACTTTCATTGTGTGCTTGGTCCTGTGTGCCACTCGTGGTCTGTTTAGTCTGTGCTTGCGTTGGTCACGTCAAAAGAAGAGCAATCTTCTCTAATCATTAGGGCTTGGCTAGGTTCACATTGGGATCTGTGGGTTTGCTCAACCTGTTTTTCATCTTCCAGCCATGATGACAGCTTGTTTTTTTTTTTCTGTTCTCTCTTTTGCTCTGTTGACATCTCTCAATAAAGCTTCACCTGGACCTGACCAAGTCCAATTATAAGAAGGCCACAATCCAACAAAAAGCTTGTCTAAATAGTAATTTGCAACCACTGCAACCAAAAAAACCCCATCATTAACGCCAACAATCACATGACTATCAACAGTTACTAAACTAAGCTTACGCTGATCCGTGTCTACAAGAGTTTTGTCCATCTGTTATTAAGAGAAGATAAACAGCATTTGTGTTGCACCAAAGATATGTTCACCTCCTCTTTTTATAGTGTGACAGGGATCAGATTCACTTGAGGTGAAGCCTCAGTAAGTCCAGATGAACATATGTGGCAACAATTCATATCAAAGCCAATTAACCTAACATGCAAGTGTTTGTACTGTAGGAGGAATGTGCACATTTCCACTAAACGGCCTAAATGGTGATTTTCTAGTAAACTGGCCATAGGTGTGAATGTGAGTCTGAATGGTTGTCAGTCTTTGTGTTGGGGATGGGTGGGATAGGCTTCACACCCTCTGTCACAGTGAACTGGATAAGTGAAAATAGATACAGGGATCACATTGGAATACTTTTTGCCAGCATTATAAAATAATTAAAATTTACATTATAATAAAAATAATTTTTTTCCCACCTGAGTCCGCCTGAAAACATAGTCCAAAAAGAAAAAAAATCACATCTAAAATTATGAGCTTTTTCTGTGTTATTTTTTTTCACTCTGTTGTCCACAAATAATTTCTGATACGTCACAGACACTCTGAGTAAATGTAATATTTGCTGGATGTTGAGCAGAGTGGAAACACTCAGTGTTGCTCTCATTCCTCTTCATAAACTCTACCTTGCTCTTTCAGTGCCCCTGCACAGCACTGAATACACTCCCAGGAATCTCCTGGTGTCCTCTGACCTTTAGTTAGGTTCACTTCCTCTGTAATTGTACACACACAAGGTATGGCATGATCGCATGCTTCGTGTGAGAGTGCATTTATTTTTATGCATCTGTGTATGCGTGTGTGTGTGTGTGTGTGTGTGTATGTCTATAAATATGGTGAACACAAAGTTCCCATTCACACTTGTAGTTACGGTGAAGGTGTTAAGCTGATGAAAGCCTTCTTTTCCGCTACTTCTCTGCGTAAACTCATCCACAAACACTTAAACAGATCCATTGCATCCGGTCTAAAAGCAACTTCACTACATGCTTCCAACATTGTCCTGACTGTGGAAGCGCTCAGCTGTCAGTACATTTATCATGGAAGCTTAAAGCTCATCCTGGTTTCTTTCTTCGCCTCTGATACACAGCAGGATGACGTTCCTTGACTCAATAGCAATCAGAGAGGCCTTTTCATCAGACTTGCCTCTTTCTACCCTCTCAAGTGTTTTCTGTCCACTCCTGAGGACGTGTACCCCTCAAAGTACCTGTTTTTGTACTCCATCTGTCTTTCTAAGTAGGGCTAATTGGAAATTCATGCAGCCACCATCCTGCTTCAGTCGGTGTAGCGTGCAGCAGGTCTAGCAACCTAGAAGACATAAATGTCTGTACTTCTCTGTAATGCTTAGCTCTTTAAAAATATTATTGATGCATTTTACAGGAAATTAAATAACCAAACTATATATTAAAGGCAAAAGATGGTCTGAAATCTGCCGATCAAACAATTTTCAGTGATGTAACTCACATGAAAGCTTAGCATTTCAGGATAAAATGCAGTTGTGAAAGAAAGAAAGTGCTCTCTCTTTTAATTCTAAGGTTTTACATGTCAGGACATAATTAAAATCATCTGGTCCTTACCAGATATTAAAATTAGGTAATTCCAACAACACATGAGCAATTACACCGTGGCATTATTTCTTTAAAAGAAGAAAAAAAAAGCCAAAATGAAGAAGCAGTGTGTGAAAAAACTGGGTACACTGTTACTGCTTTCACAGTAATTACAAGAGTAAGTAGCAGCCAGGTGCTGATCATCAGTAAGTGCTCTATATAAGCAGAGGTTCTGGCTGTTTGCTGTTCTGGAGCAATGTTGTGTATGTTAACACAATGCCAAGCAAGGACGACATCAGTAATGATCTTGGATAGTTGCTGCCCATCAGTCTGGGAATCTCCAAACAATTTGATGTCCGTCACTCTACAGTCAGAAAGATTATTCACAAGCGCAGCGCTGTCGACAGTTGCCAATATTTCCAGGAGTTGACTTTCCAGCAAACTGCTGCCAAGGTCAGATGGTGCAACACTCAAAGAACTGTAATAACCCAACTACGTGTGAGACTCCACAGGCTGCAGTTCATGTAGTTCATATAGTGCAGTAAGAAAAATATGGATCACTTGGAAAGGTTGCCAGGATGAAACCTCTTCTTACTAAAAAGAACATGGCAACACTGTTTAGGTTTGCAAAGTTGCATATGAACAAACCTAAAGACCTCTGGAACAATGTCCTTTGGACTGACAAGACCAAAGTGGAGATGTTTGGCCAGAATTCACAGTGCTTTCTTTGGTGAAAACCAAACACAGCATATCAGTGCAATACCTTGTAACAACTAACTAACACTTTGATGGAGGGATGTTTTAGATGATGGTTGGACTTCGTTTAAGAGATCCGGGGCAGCATAAATTATTCTGCCTAATTCAATGAAAATCTATTCAGTAGTTGTTGAGATGTTTCTATCTGGACCAAAGCAGCTTGACCAGCCCACTGTGACACTGCTGTTCCTGGACCCACAGCTGAAAAACAATTTGCCAAATTTTCTTTAATGGGATGTCCATAGTCTCTATCGCAGTACCACCGCAAATAAAATAAAATAAAAAGATAGGGGCAAGCACGTGACTTTGCCATGATTTTGGATAAAGGAGATCATTTTAAGAGAAACTATGCAGTATTCTGTACTACAGGTTCAAACAGATAAGGAAAACCATTAAAACTGAATTCACTCACTGCTATTATGAGACCTCATCTGTGAGATGAAGGGCATGCTATTTTTTATTGATCAATGAACTAAACCAGAAGCAAAGAGAAATATTTTTCTTTGGCTGTGGGTGAATGAAAAATGAGGCTTGAAAAGTGGAAATATTTCATAACAAAATCAGACCATTTTTTTATTGCTGGTTCCGTTTTCACATCTGTATGCAGGGATCGTCGGACACGTTGATCACGTCAGTGTTGGGACTAAGATGCCACAGAGCTCGCAGTGTTCTTTCAGTCATGTTTCAACACAAAGACACCCCCCCCCACCCCCTTCCTCCCACTCTACTTACCCCTTCAC
>VOQJ01047949.1:20798-30993 GCA_015052665.1 Apistogramma diplotaenia | reverse complement strand
AGTCAGAGGAACCACACCCTGCAACACACACGCACGCACACACACACCAGCAGACAAATGCATGTGCCGTAAGCATCCACATGGGCTCACATTCCCATTTTTATTAGATACACACATTAAAGTGAGGTTAGAGTGAAGAGAACATACGCAGCTGCAGATTAAAGTGTGAAGCCGTGTGTAATCCTTCTCTGCTCTCACTCTGAGGACTCCAAGTTGTACATGGGGGGATGTTAGAGTGATGGTAGGATGACAGAGAGGAGGATGGTGGTCTTGACTTGAGGACATCATGTGTCACTGGTGCGAAAGCAAGTAATCCAGTGTGAGCTTTCATGTGGCGTTTGGGAAATCTTTATTGAAAGTGAATTCTTATTCCAGATTCAGTCTAAATGTTTCAACGACTCCAGTAAAAAATAATTTACCGCATTTTTTTCTTTATTTTTGTAAAATATCCAAGTTGTTCTTTGGACATTGGTGGAATGTAGATTTTTCATTGTTAAGCCACTTAACACTGACCTATGAAACATTCAAACATTAAAAACAACCGGACTCAAAGAATGAGCCAGTGTTCTGTCTGCACACAACAGACAACTTAGCAAAGAACCAATTTTAAACTGTATCTTTAGGCGCTTTGTTACCAGCAGCCACTTGCAAAAACACAGGATTTGTTCCCATTTCTTTAGTTGAATCTATGAAAAACACAACAGAGTTTGGCAGACATAAACAATATTTTTGCTCCAACAAGTTGATTTCCAAAGAGCTACCAGCTCAGAATGGTGTGCAGTTTGTCCTTAAAAAACTGGAGGAAACTGGACAAATGGAGGACAAAAGAAGTGGCAGGTCGAACAAACAATCTACAGCAGTCGATCCGTATCTGAAAGTTATGTCCTCAAGAATTCAGTCATGAATTAACATTCAACATCATTAAAGTGGGATTATCTCAACAGAGAACAAAACAAAAGGCAGCCAACATCCAAAGAAGAGTTTTGAATGTCCTTCAAGAAAGCTGGAGAACTATTTCTGTAGACTGCTTACAAATGACAAGAAAGCTGCCTAAAGGGAATTCAGGCTGTGTTGGAGAATAAAGATAGTCATACCAAATATTGACTTTTAAACTCATTAGAATTATAAATGCTGTTTTTCCCTTGAATACTGTATTTCATTGACTCTTTGCACATGTTTCAGTAAAGCACTGCACCTATTTCCCATCTTCATAGCAAAATAGAATGAGGGGAAGCTCAAGACCTTTGCAAAGTACTAACCAACTAAGATAATTGATGATTTTGTTTAAATCAGATTTAATAATCCTAATCAGAGACTCAGAGATTGGCATCTGTGTCTTTGATATTATAGTCTGACCTATAATTAAAAAAGAATAACAATTAGTAACAGTTCAGCTTTTTCAATTCAATTCAGTTCAATTAAATTTTATTTATACAGCGCCAAATCACAACAGTCGTTTCAAGTGCTTTTTATTGTAAGGTCAAAACGACCCCCTATGAGCAAGCACTTGGCGACAGTGGGAAGGAAAAACTCCCTTTGAAAAGGAAGAACCCTCCAGCAGATCCAGGCTCATTTTCCTATGTAAAGGTGTTTTTATATTTCAATTTCAAGAAATGTGACATTTTTTAGATTTAAAATATTTTTGCAAAGATTATCTTTAAACTGTTTTATTTAAAATTTATCAATGTAAAATATATCACTGTTTTACAGAAATAAAATGTCTACATCAGTAGCAGTATCCTGCTGCTGCTATAGACAAAATATTTGGAACAAGCTAATATGGTGTCATGCTGGCTAGTTTGAGTTGTTGATTTGACAATTTTGCATAAGTTGAAAATTTTTCAGGTAGTTTGTGTTTGTTGCAAAAAAACAAAAGAGATGTTAAGAAATGCTAATCTTTTATTATGACGGAGTCATGGTTTCACATGGTTTCACTGTCGTCAAACAGCATGGTTGTGTTCGTCCGGAGGGGAAGAGCTGGTTAACAACAACAATATACACCCCAGAATAAAGAACCTGTTGTTCAGGGGGCAATCACAGCACTCCCTGCCTCTCTGTGCCTCTGTCTGCTGCTCATTTGTTTGCTTTTTTCATTTGTTCTTTCATTCCCTCTATGCTTCCTTGGTTTCACTGTTTCTCTAATATCACATTGTTTTTTCACCCTCCCCACCTTACTCTTCCTCATTTCCCACTGTCAGTTTCTCTCTCCTCTCTGTCTCTCACCCTCCACTTACCCCACCCCTCCTTCTGATCTCTCATTCTGTGACACCCAGGGCTTTTTGTTCCCATTTTCTCCCGTTCTCCGTGATTCACGTTCTCTCCCCCTGCCTCATTAGCTGGATGCTTCATTGGTGGAGCGCAGTAGCTTGTTGAAGCTGGAAAGGCGTGGTCTTCATGTCTTTTTGAAGTCTGTCTATGCCGAGTCGTTGCACGGATATTTCAATGGTTACTAGTTGAATATTCTTTGGATAATATCAACCTTGTGTGCATGTCTATATACTTGTTTTTCCTCTCTCATGTACATATTTTTTAAGCACACACCAGTCAGTCAGTCAGTCAGTCAGTGAGGGCTTGGTGCAATTCTGTTCTGTTCCAGTTTCCAGTAAGCTGATCCTGCTGGCAAAGGCTAGTGGGGAGACTTCCTTTTCTGGAAGGACCTGATGCATCGTGTTAATGATCCTCTCTCGCTTCCACCCCATTTCTTTTCCCCTCTCTCTCTCTGTGTCTCTGCTGGCCTGTTCAAGGAGCGTCTCATTTCATATCACAACGTCTGGGCAGGGAGCAGCAGCAGAGATCATCCAGCCGGCAGAGTGAAGGGACCGCGTGGATCAAACCCCCCATTTTCTTCTCTTTCTGTCTTTCTCTAACACCAGTGACATACTCTTTTCACTCTTCTGGTCTTTCTCCTACTTTCTTTCTTAGCCACTGTTTTTGTCTTTTCATTTTCTCTCTCTCTCTGTTTGTGTCTCCCTTGTCGTGTAGCATTTTTGTGTGTCTTTGTCTCTTTTTGGAAGTATGTCTCCAGACTCCAGGCTCAGGTAGGCAGCACAGCATCCAGACAGGAATACACTCCTTCAGCCTACTTCTCTATCTTTTCTTTATTCTTGCATCACGTACATCAACATCCTCCACCTCCTCATCTTCGTCCTCCATCTCTATCTCTCTACTCTCCTCCTGCCTCCACACCCTGCCTCTGAGCGCGTTGGAGAGAGTCGCCAATTGCGCACAGCAAAGGCAGCAAGTGGGAGTGGACCTCAGTGACCGTGCTTGCAAGTGTGTGCGAGTGTTTTGTGAACGTGGAGAGGAAGAGGAGAGGAGAGAAGAAGAAGAAGAAGAAGGAGGAGGAGAAGGAGGAGGAGGAGGAGGGAGTGAGCATCAGCACAGTCCTCCCAGTCTCTCCTCGCTTCACGCGCACTCCCACTTTGCATGGAACAGTCCTTCCTTCACTGCTTCTAAATGGGCATTTTTGTGGCAGCGTTTTAGCAGTGAAGACAGCAGCTGCTGCCACTCCATTCCACAAGCTCCTACATGCTGGATTAAAAAAAAAAGTGAGGAGAGGAGAAGAACAGAGGGAGATCTCTGAATATGAGTGAGGAAGCTAAGGAGAAAGCAAGCGGCGGGAAAGGAGCCCATCGCAAGAAGAAAGGCAAAAAGGTATGAGAAAGGAAGAGCTTTCTTTGTCTTGGTGTGCCTCCCTTTGCTCTGTAGCTTTTGCTTAGGCTTAGCAAATGATCCTTAATCTGGAAGTAAGAGGTGGTTGGATGAGGTGAGATATATGGGGTGAGGCTCACAAACTAATTGGAAAGGAAGGTGAAGGTGTGTTTAACCACGCTGTTGAAAATGATTCTTTATCAAGAGCACATGTTTTCAGGTGTGTAAAACTGAATAATATGTGATTTCTGCTGTGAAGCGCTCACAGATTTATTTATTTTATGTCTTCTGTCTACGGCTCTGTCATGAGAGAAATATTTGTTTAGCCTTACCTGGAATGCTTCCAAAGCCAACTGAAATGCCGCCTGTCAGTCACTGGTTATTATAACCCTGACATTGCAACTGGTCTGCCTGGTTGTTTTGCTGTGGGTGACTGGCTGAGAAAGCAGTGGTATGTAAAGTGGAGAGAGAATGAGTATTATGGAAAGCGAGGGGATGTCCTCAGGGGTTAGGGTGGGGGCAGCATAATGCACGGATTGCACAGGCATCTGTTGTGCAGTCAAACTCCCTCAAATATTTGTGTGTGTGTGTGTGTGTCTGTGGATTGCTTTGTGTTGCCGTGTGAATGTGTGCACCTGAGACACATCTACATAGTCATCCTGTTGTGTTGCACAGAAGTAGCTATTATGGTTTTTAATTGAAGGTGTTCACCACAGAAACAGGTCTTGACTTATGAAGTGGAATGTCGGTAAGCTTTTTTTGTGCACTTACTGTGTTTACTTATCTTTGATTTCCTGCTTCGGGTGGACAGTCAAAGATCTTCACTGTGCCTGTTTGTGGTGGAAGTATTATTTAAACACTTCTCGCTGCTGTGCTTCCAATTCTGGTGTGTTAATGTGCCCAGCCTATGATAAATGTGTTTTGGCACTGAAAGCAACTGATCATGCACAGTCTCACAGAATACACACTTCAGTGCACAAAACCCACAAGGTGTGTTTCCCAGATTGTTTGAGCCGCTTTGGAGCTAAAACTAGTTTGGAGGTATTCCTTTAGATCAGGGCTGTAACAGAGAAGGAAGAACTACAGCAAATTTTAGCTATATGTTTTACACAGTGAATGTGTCTGTTGTTGTGAAGGAAATGTTCTGTGTTTCACACTAAATAATTTATAGCTGCTGTAATATGTACCACCCCCAGTGGTAAAGCTGTCAGTCTAGTTCCTCGTGGATAGCAACAGACAACATTTTCAAAGTGTAGATGTCAGTAAATACAATCATGTTCAATGTGGAGAAATGGCATAAAAATACCATAGTTATCAAAAGTTAGTGCATGGTAATGCATCTTCACTTATAGAAGCAAAATGTACATTGATCGACACAACATTCAAACAAGTGTCAAAAGTAAAGCGAATAACACTGATAATGCTACAATGGAATGTTCTGCTGGGAAATCTGGGGCTCTCTAATCATGCGGATGTTAATTTGACAGTATCACACAACTACCCCACCCCCACCAATGGCAATGGCATTCCCTGATGGCAGTGGCCTGCCTCAACAGGACAGTCCACCCCACCACACTACAAAAACTGTTAAGGATCAGCTGGAGAAACACATCAAAGAGCTCGAGGGTTTGACCTGGCCTTCAAATTCCCCAGATTCCAAACCGATCAAGCATCCATGGGATGTGCTGGAACAAGCACAAGTCTACAGATGTCCCATTAGGCAGTCTACAAGACCCAAAGTAGTTGCTTCTAGTGTCTTAGGGTCAGACCCCACAAGATGGTCCATGTCCATCCACCAGCACATCAAAGCTGCTTCGGTGGCAAAAAGGGAAGCTATGAAATATTAGGCAAATGGTTAAAGTGGCTGAGTAGTGTGCCATTATCCTTTCCTGAGAAAGGTCTGAGGAGTGAAACATTAGTGGTTATAATATGATCAAACAAACCCTCCCATGACATTTTCTGGAGTTCAAGAGGCTCACTATCATTAGCAATATCGCAAAGCATGGTTTTGGTGTAAATGTAATCTGATATATAACAAAAATGGCAGTGCAAGAAGGGTAAATCACTTTGAATATATATTACATAGAAACTGTGTCTCCATTGTATAAATTCAAGAATACTGAACATCCAAATGAACCTCACAAATACACGACAGGCTAAGCTCACAGACACGATACCATCTGAATTGTGATTAAAAGCAAAATGTTAAATATCAGTTTGGAACATGCAAATATAAGGAAGATTCTCCATCTCCAACTCCATTTCACGACGGATTAAGATAAAGCATGTTTGGTTAAATTCACCAATAGGATTATGAGCGAGGCCCAAAGTTCTCCGTTGATGTGTTTTCCCCAACAAGCCGCAGCCCGTTATCTCTCTCGCACAAGCTCCAGACTGCAGCCATGCAACTGAAAACTGCACAGCAGAAATAATGCATATTAATGCTTTTTACATATGTATGCTGTTTATTTTTTGTGCGAGCACGTGTGCGAATGTGTGTGCGTTTCTTGTGTGTTTCTCTATGTGAGCATGTGAATGCCAGATAAGTGTGCCAGATGTGTTAATGATTGTAGCCATGGCAACTGGTTTCTGTTCTAAGCGAGCGATGTCGAGGGTGAGAGCAGAGAGAGAGCGAGAGGAGCGAAAAAGAGAGTGAAGAGGGGGTGGACTGGTGAACTTGGTGGCCAGAACAGAATTTATTTTTCATGAGGCAGATGCTGTGACGGGTGAAGCTCAAGGATACAATCAAACATCTTTTGACTCAAGGTCCCCCGACTTATCCTGATTATGAGAGGGGTCGTGAATCAACACCAGATTCAACGTGGTGTTTAGGGGGGGTTTTGTGAGTGTTTGTGCTTATGTTGGTGTGTGCGCGCGTGCGTGTGTGTGTGTGTATCATGCCTGGTGTGTGTGCTGAATAATCGTCAGTGTGCTTGTGTAGCACTTTGATGTTCCTCCAAATGCTCTATGATCTCAGAGAGGCTGAATGATAAGAATTTGATGTAGTGATAGCGATAATGAGGTTTACATAACATAAGCACACACAGTATTAAAAGGAGTTTAGTTGCAAACATTTCCACTATGAGAAAGCATGAGGCTGTGCACACGCGTGCGCATTTGGCGTGCAAGTGCACGTGCGCATAATTGGACATCTGGTTTGAAGTGCTGTGCTGAGTTACCGTGTAGTTAGCTGAGGTGCTTAAACTGCACATATAATACTTTTCTTACACAAGAAAAGGACAGAAATCAACAAGAGAGATTTGCCTGCCAGACTGAAAGGCCTTTACAGAAGTCTCTCTCTTTCATTTAAAAAGAAAGAAAAAAAATGCTTAAAGAAAAATACATTTTATTTAACTTGATTCAGTAACCAGAGAGTTTGTGCAGGTCGCTTAAGGATCTGATGTGGTTTGGAGTTGAAATTCAGATGTTGTGCAGTCCAGGAATTAAACCAGCAGCTGTAAATATATCTGTACATTTTCCCCACGTCAGCGGCTTCTCCATATAAGTCTCCTCAGAAAAGTAAACATAACATTATATAAGAACTGAAGAAGCGTCTTAGTTTTACTGGGGTTATGCCATCCAAAAATAAACTGCCCTTAACTGCAAGATGTACTCTGTGTTTACACTTTCTGATGATTGTGTAAGGAGCCATGGTGTTTCTGTCAGAAAAAAAAAAACCTAAGCAGAGCTGCTCCTGTCAAAGCTTCTGACAGTCCAACATGCTGACAAGTGGAGACAACTGAGAAGCACGGTATCACCGAAACACTAAAAGTTCTGTCACAAACAAGCTACTACTGCTGATCACATTTCCCCACCATCAGCATGTTCTGCTTCTGCTCCTCGCAGTGTATTTCAGAACACAACTACGAGTGGCAGTAAGAGTTCATTTACTTGTTGCTATATACTTCTTTTTTTTTTTTCCATGAAAGCTTTCAGGGCTGCAGCTCAATCTTTCCCTGTAATGTAGACAAAATCAGCAGAAAAAAAATGATGACTTTAGCTCAATTTGGTCCATCCTTCCAGTTTTCACTAGACTACATACATCCTTCTTTTGTCTTGCCTCTGTTGTCTTGTTTCTAATGAGACAGTCAGTCGGCCAGGCAGCAAGGCTCGGGCAGCTCTGTTCTTTGTCTTGGATGGAAAAACCCTGCCAGAGACAGAGAGCCCCGCGTCTGGAGGACTGGTGAAATAAGCCGTTCTGTGACAGTGCCTTCAAAGAGAAATTGCACATCACATCCCCCAGATAACAGCAGGGCACTGGTGAATGTGCTGATGGAAGATGTGAAGCACTCGCGCGCACTCGTGTGCGTCTGTGTGTGTAGATTAAGAAAGCAAACAAAGTGCTGCTTTTGTTTTTCAGATTACACTAATGGACTTGGCGCAGATAAAACCCTGAAAGAGCTGGAGGTTATGCTTCATGGGTTTGGGAGAAAGTATGTGGTGAAAATTTAGAGGAATTATAAGTAAATACTTTATAATGCTTCTGGCAGTAGAGGTGAGTTGAATTTTTGGATACTGACTTAATTGCTTCAGTCATCTTCAAACCAAAGTGCCAATGATTCTCTGTTCCTGCTGCTGTTTTTGTCTGATATCATTCGACTCTAAACTGAATGTCTTTGGCTTTTGGACAGTCAAGAAAAGCAAAATCTTGTCAAGTTAGAGTTTATTTTAATAGATATTTTACTGTCTATTGGCATTTTATTAATGATTATTGAATTAATCACAAACCAACCTAACCAATCCCAAAACCACTTACATATCAAAAAAATCCAGTTAAGACAGAATGTTGAATTATATGTAGCTCTCAAAAACCTTTGGGCTACACACACACACACACACACACACACACACACACACACACACACACACACACACACACACACATCTGGATATTGAGATTCCTCATCACATCACCTCTTTGGTATTCCTTATTCCATTATTCTACTGTAGGTGCAGCATAGAAATGTGATGACTTATATAAAGCCCCATACACGTGCACTTACTGTTGGACTGTGGAGGTGTGCACATGTGTGCTCGCTCTGTAGCTTTATAAATGTATGCATGCATGTGTGTGTGTGTGTGTGTGTGTGTAGGCGGGTGTATTCCTGTGGATGTGCGTTTGGGTAGGTAGGCGTCATAGAGCCCGGGCACAGCTGTGCGCCCTGGGGAGAGGGCACCGGGATCAGCCTGTCAGAGCTCCATCACTGTCTCTGTTCCTCTGTTTCCATTGAGGGAAGAAGAAAAGGATGTGGAGAAAAAAAGAAGGAGAGAAGCCATGGAAGAGGGTTGCTATTGAAGGTAGAGGAGATGTGAAATAGGAGTGAGAGAGAGGACAGAGGAGTGAGAGTGAGGTGTGACCTAAGGGAGTGACAGAGCAGAAGATTGAAAGGAAAAGGATAAGGAACTACAGAGGAGGAGCGCTTCTTTGTCAGTCCATTGCTCTGGAGCACTCCCTTAATCCCTGAACTGGTTTATGAGATATTGAAGGACTGTTATGGTAAATCGAAGGCGTTTGTCTGATAATCGAGCCTCACAGAGTCATCACAGTTTTCCAATATCATGCATAGTGACCATAATTTCTTAAGCATTAGAAAATCAAAACAGTCATACCCATTTTAATCAGCAACTGGACACATGTGTGAAGGTGAGAAAGTAATAGAGTGTTTAAAAGGCTGACTAGTTACCTGACTGCTGTGCTGATGCCTTTTTTTTTAATCATAAGTTTTCAGCTTCCTGGACAGGAACCTGAGGCAGCTGTCAGACAGAAAAAAACCCACAAAAAAAAAACAAACATGCTCAAGCAGGCCTAATGATATGCAAAAAAAGAAGAAAAAAACAAACAGCACGCACATAGACAGCAGACAGAGACAAAATGGCCTTGGCCAGGTAACAAGCCTGTTGAACCAGACCCAATCAACAAAAAAGGACTAACAAGGGCTCGGCACTTTTCACTCTATCCATCCCCCACGCAAACCTCTCTCATCACCCCTCCTCCATCAACAAAAGCAAGCAATTTGCCAAAATGCCCTGGTTATTTTTTTTTTAAAGCCTGTCAGCAAGAGTGAATCGATACCAGTGAGTGCTCGGTGCAATTTAAAAAGAGTTTCTCTTCCTGGAATGAACAGCAAGAGCCCATGTTGTGTTATAATCTCATATCAGAGAGCTTCTTATTAGACACATGTGAAAACCTGTCTGTGATTATTAAAAAAAGGCCAGCCCTCAGTGTGCAAATTAAACTTCGGATAGCTGAAAATGATTTTGGGCTGTGTTTTTAATTAAAGACGGCAAAAGTAATGACTCACAACTAAATGTAAATGTAAAAAGAGCCAACACTGTGAACCTGGGCTTCTTAGTGACCCCGACTGCAGTTGCTTTCAGGCGTCTACTGCGTAATAATGTGTGTTTTCATATCCATTCTACTGGTATTTCCCTCTGCTGGCAGTCGCTGCTCCCTGAACTCCAGAGCCAAATCCGCTTCCCACAGCTCTGTCCGGAAGGCTCTTTACATCTCACTCAGTTGTGCTCCTTCCACTCCTTGCCCCCC
>VOQJ01047949.1:4184-20778 GCA_015052665.1 Apistogramma diplotaenia | reverse complement strand
AAATCCGCTTCCCACAGCTCTGTCCGGGAGGCTCTTTCCCCCCCCCCCGTTGTGCTCCTTCCCCTCCTTGCCCCCCCCCCCCACCCCCCTTTTTTGTGTTCTTTAAAAGACTCCATAATATGACTCAGTTGTGAAAAACAACGGAGGAAAAAGATGGTTGAATACAGAGTTTCTCTGTCAGGTTTAGACACCTCTTTTAGCAAGTTTGGGATCCTCTTTAAACCTCTCCTGGCCCAGTGTTGCTATGGCAACTGTTAAATGCAACAGAAGAGGATAACAAAAGCTTTTGTTCCATACCAAAAGCAATAACAGTGGTTTATGCTCACAGTATTGTCTGCCGACCGTGTAGTGTCCGTTTCACTCTCCCACCTTTTTTTCCCTCGGTTATTTAACCTCACTGGTTTTTACTACGGCCGACTAAACACTGCACGAAAACAGATTAAAGTCTCCGGTTTATTTTTAGTCCATATTTAAAAGCACTAAGTCGCAGATGCTCTGGTTGTTAATTGTTCCGCGTAGAAAAAACATTTGCACTGCTGAAACTGGTGCGTGAGCTGTTAATAAGGCTTCGGTCATGATGCAGGGAATAACAACTGACAAAGATCACACTATTCCCACACCAATTCCCACAGTGATGCAGCAGGGAAAAGTGTCATGTGATGCAAATTCCTGTTTATTATGTTTGATGTGCAGACTGATTGTGTTTATTCACATAGCAAGCTGTCGTGGGTGCAAACAGATTTCAGTTTCAGATTTCGGAGCAGTGGCCCCACCATGACCTGAATGGTGCCATTGACAGTTACAGTGCTGCTTGTAAGTGAAAGGACTTATTAAACACAATTTAGTGGAAAAAGGAGAAGTGGGGGTCTGCTTCCCTCTCTGTCCGTTTGGTTCTCAGGTGTTGTTTATTTAGGTTCGATGATGTATTCTAGGATCAGGAATGCATCCACAGTGGAGGCAAGCCAGATGGCTCTCCCCTGCTTCCTCCATGGGATGGAAAATGACAGCTTGCTGGTGAATAAAATAGGTAAAGGAAATGAAAAGGGAAATGTGAGCAGATAGCTGCAGATTCTCTTAAAATGGTTATGTGCCAAGACCCTTCTGCTGTCTCTCTGCTTGAAGTTGCACTTAACAGCAGGATCTGGCTTCCACTGAAATTCAAAATGTCTGACTGATAGCCACAGAGCAGAGGCCGTGTTTTCAAATGTAGAGCAGATTGCCTGTTTAGCACCATTCATGCTAAACTGTATGGAAAAACCAGGTGAGGGAGACATCTAGAGACTTTGGCGATTATCTTTTCGGTGTTATTCACCGTTTTTAATAGCATGTTTCAGGCAATTCCGCCATCTCCAAGTTCTGTTTATATGCTGCTGGTTGTTTTGTTACTTTTTGATAGGCATATAATCGCTGCCTGAATTATGACACGTTTTATTCCAGGAGCAAAGTGCAATGTCCTGTACTGCATCAATGTCGAAAGGAGGCCGCTGAGAGGGGCGGTGAGCACAGAAAGTGCAACACTCTCCCTCGGGAGTTCACAGCACGAGTCCATCATTGCTTATGATTAGGCAACAAACACACTTTTCCTGATGTTCGGAAAAGATTTTGCTTTCCCGTGAACACACGTGTGTGCAGAGATTTTAAACCACTGAAGTGAACCGCTGTCTCACAAGTAATGTCACTGTTGACTTTCTGAATATTCAACATGTCATTTTAGGTGACATGGCTTTTCTGGGTCTGAGAGTAGAGATTTATTTAAAATAACAATCAGTATCATAGTGAGATGAACAGATTCCCTTAAGAGGTTTAATTTGCTTAAAAGAGTGAGCCATTGTTCTGGACTTCTTGTCAAGCACCGGTCCTGCTGAGAAAAAACAATTTTCTTTTCAGCATCAATGACACAGTGGATAACAGTTGTCATTAAACCTCTTGTGTGCGTATTAATTTTGCATGAACAGTGGGATTTCCATCAGCCTTCAGCAGAGGTTCCATAACGTTACAGTTCCTTTGTTCATAATGTTATGGTTTTCCCATGCTGTCTGGTGGCAACCCTATCACTGGGCTCTTGAAACAGCACAGTGAGGAGGTGCAGGGGTAGACTGAGGTATGCAAACTGTGGGTGGAGCGAGGGTGGGGGCGGGGGCATGTTGAATGCTCCCATTTTTAGATTTCAGTTCAGGATTGACAGCAGCAAAATGTGAGCTCCGAGGCTACACCACCTGAGCCGGATGGTACAATAGCATCGGATGGAAACAGGTGGAGGAGGATGGCAGTAGGATCTGGAAAATGCGAGTGAGGCACCGAGATTCACGACAGGTGAAACCAAAAGGGAATTGTGTGATGTTGGGCAAAAGAAGGAAGCTGTAGGAGAACCGGATGAGATAATAAATGCAAGCGACTGCACACGTGTGCACCTAAAATAAATGCCTGCAGGCATGGTTGAGATCTAGTTTTTTTACAGGTTTCAGTGACAGTGAATGCACCACAGAGTTTTCTCTGTTATAGTATTATGTAACCACCCACCCCCCAAAAAAGAAAAAAAATCATCTCCTCTCTTCTGTAGTAAAGCTGTGACATTTGTCAGCTTTCAGTGCAGGAACAAAAATGTTAACCTCATCTATTCTTCGACTCTGCCTTCTGTTCTCTGCTACTGTAACTGCTGTAGAGCTGAGGAGCCAGACACATGGGATCAGCTTCATATTTTTATTGATAGCTCAGTTGAAGAACAGACCAATCTTGTTTTGATTTGCTGATAGTCCATGCCTAAGGGATGGAATCTCCTTTTTATTAGTCCGGCTCTGCATTTGACCAGAAACATTTTTGACATTTTGTGAGCTAGCCAACTTACAGTAAGTCATTAATAATGAGACAATTGTCCTGTTGAAAGTCTTCAGTGTACCTCTTGCTGCATCCATTACATCATTCATTCTTCACATCAGTGACTTTAATGGGAAGCCTGAAGTAGTCGTTAATGTGTGTGTTGTCATATTCCAGACACTTGTGTCTCTCAACAACGCACCTCCGGAGATGTTATTGGTATTTGCTACAAGTGATGCAGAGACCCATTCAGTTAAAAAGCTGCATGCCATTGGCATTGGTGCTTCTGTATGAAGGCTGAAGGCTATCATTGTCACATTTTTCTAATTGCTGCCAGATGACTTGCATGAACCTTTAATAGTGAATTGACTGAAAGCGATAAGAGTGTCCTGCTTGCTTCCAAACAATATTTCCTAACATCAAGAACCTTTTCATAGAGTTACCTTCAAGCTACTGCTGCACATTGACAATTCTAATATTTGAAATCCTCTGCTTTCATTGTCCACCTTACGTGTGGCGTTGTCTTCTCTGGAGGGTATTTTTCAGATTCAGTTGTCGTCACCGAAAAGCACTTATTTAAAATGGATGATTACCTGGAAGAGAGAGGAAATGGTAGATTTTGAAATTGGCATTGATTATATCCACAGTGTAAAGAGCCTTCTAAGCACAGTTGTTATTGTTGTGTACACATACAGTAACTGAAATGTCTTTACCAGGCTTGCAATAAGCAGAAGCACAAAAAGTAACATTGCCCGAGGCTCAGATGAAGCAAGTGGGAGTCGTTCAGGGATACCATGTGATTTTTATATCTTTTATTTTTGTTTCGAGCGTATGTTTTGTATGTGTGTGTGTGTGTGTGTGTGTGTTGTGGAATGCCTCACTGGTTGCAGAAGGTTGATGGGTGTGTTGTTTTTTTCCTAGCAGTGACAGGGTTTCTCCTGCCCTGAAGTCAGTGTGTGAACACACATAATGTGACAACCTCCAGCTGTGAGGGTGTGAGTCTGCTAATGAGATACCCTTTCAACCTGTGTCGGTCTGTGGCTGTGTGTGTGTGTGTGTGTGTGTCTGTGTGTGCATACACACACGTATGTATGTGTGCATTTATTTGTTAATGGAATAACCAGAACAACAACCACGGACATCTTACACGAGGTGATACAGAGATCGTTTTCTCATTTGCTGTCACATCGAACATCACAGTAATAATGATGCAGATATATATTCCTCCCCCAAGGTGAGAGCTGAGGTGGAGGAATATGTGTCAGTGCTAGATAAAGCAAAACTGACAAAGATGAATCTCATGAACCTTTGTGCAGAGGTGGCATTAGCTCAGGAAGAATCCATTCAGTTCTTGTGTATGTCCCCATCATTTTTTGAAATGGCCTTTGTGGAGTTTGCAGTGCACCACACCTTTCCATCCATTCATTTTCTTTCAGTTATACTATTCAGAGTGTGTGTGTATGTGTGCTGGGGGGAGGGGGGGGTCTGTTGCAGGGCATGACACTTTTCATTTAAGTTATTGCCTTAATTGCAATTTTATAGGGCTTGTGTAGTAAATTCTTTTATTATTCGAATATGTAGATGTACACATTTCAAATCCATCAGTTTGATGTGATCATGCCATTAAAAATAGCCTCTGTTCATGATAATGTCTCTTCATACCCATGCAGAAAGAGTGAAAATGAATTATCCCGTTTCTCACTGATTTAATGAGATGAATTTAAGTAGGTAGTAAATGAAAAGAAGATGGGGGAGAACGGACAATATGGTGGGACAGAGATAGTCAAAACATGTGGATGATGTGAGGGAAAGAGGAATCTGAGAGCAGGGAGGGGAGAGGAAGTCTGTCATGAATAAATCACTGCTGAAATCTCCTTGCTGTCTATCCCAGTGCAGACCAGTATCCTTTCATAGTTAAAGCTCATCCCAGATGGCCTAGTTTATCCACAGAGAAAACGCCAAGTCGTAATTTACCAGCTGGGGACTTTTTATGATTGCTTCATCCATCATCAATTACCCAGCACAAGTGAAGTATGAAAGGAAACAGTGTGGGCATCCCCCACTGTTTAATATTACCTGTATAAAAAGAGAAAAAAAAATCAAATTTGCAGGACAATAGATGTAGAAATTAATCATAAATATGCTGCTTAGCGATTACAATGACTTCATTATGTGTACCTGAATCTTAAAAATGAAATACCTTTCCAAAAAAATCACTGTCTTCTTTGATGCAGTCGCAGAGGAGGCTGTTATGTAAAAGCGAGTGGGAAGGCGAGATCAGCGCCCAAAAAAAATCAAAAAAACAACTGAGTCAAAAATTACACAAATGATGAAGTCTTGTCAGCTCAGTACAGTAACACACACCCATACACAGGCATCGAGTTGTAAGGGAAGAAAAGAAACCATTTCCTGCCTCACTGTCATTAAACAATGGAGACATCCTCCTCACCGGCCTGGACAGCAAGAGACTGGAACGACCTATGTTCACGACGGCTGTGACTGGTGTAATTCATCTGTGTTTGTGTGTGTGTCTGTGTGTTTTGTTTTATTTACAGGGATGAGTATAAGGCACAGAGTCAATGTGCTTTTAAGACACATTGAGCAGAATTTGTGTTTTGTTAGAAATACAGTACTGCAAGAAGGAAGTGAGCTTCAGTGCACGGCAATTCTGTTTTGTAACACTTTACACAGGAGGAGGAGGAAGTGGGTTAGGTGGATTGAGATCAAATAAATAAAGCCATGATTTGGTGGGACTTTCGTTAGCATAGTCAGACAGGTAAGTAAACACGATGCGTTCAGACCTATAGAAGATTAAACAACGTGACGTTTATTTTTGGTAAAACTGCATTAACGCTGACCCTCAAAATGAGCATTAGACTCCAAAAATAGCTGAAATATTTGGTGCTGGGTCAATGTGCTGCTCTCAGATTTTTCTTTATCTGAGGCAAGTCCACAGATAGCCAATTTGGAGACAGCCTGCCTCAGAAACTTTACATCAAAATCCAGTCTCCTTACTGCTATTAAGGCCCATTTTTATCAACCACCCAATCAAAATGACAATGTGAAAAAAAACAGAATTCACTCGACAGCTTGATTACAGTTTATGAAATGTGCTATATAAATAAAGTTACCATTGCCACTTTCCATGGCCACAACTGACCCCACTTTCTGCTCTTCTTTCTCATTTGACCTTTCTGGAAAGATAGACGGCTCAGCACTGTGACCAAAGCTTATTTGTTCACTGCATTTTCAAAGGTCAAAGAGATACAACTATATGATATTAGTTAACATGTCTCTCCTTTTTATTTACATTGTGCAGTGTGATTTACTAGGCATTAATTGCACCATCTGGCATGTCTGACACAGATTGCAACCAAGATTTTATTAGGATCCTCCTCCACTGTGTAACCTGCCATGTAGGTTGGCTGTGATCACACCTACCATCTATAGGCTCTTTTTACTTGACTGAGCTCAGTCACTAACTAGTCAGGAATTTGACTTACAGTGTTGGATGACACTCCTGTATGTAAAACATGAATCTTGACGCATCCTATTGAGCAACTGACATCTAAAGTGAGTCTCCAGGGTTCCCCGTGTGGCCTACTTCATTCGTCCAGATGGCAAAAAATGTTAAAAATGTATTACTTACCCAAAAAGCATGGCCAGAAAGGCATTAAAAGCTGCTGATTTTAACTCTCAACATATCACTCAACAGCTGATCCTCTGTATTTCTGTGTGCAACAAAAATGTACTGCAGGAAGTTGTCTTTAAAACCCCAAAACATCACCATCCAAATGATCCAGTGTAATTCTCCAATACAAGGCCTTCCACAGTGGGTGCTCTGAACCAGCCAATACATTTCCCAGAAAATATAATTTCCTAACTGAATCTGGCAGCTAATTGTCTTCTTTACCAGCAGAGTCACAGTTAGAATAGGATAAAGACAGCATTAGCATTGATTCTACATAGGCCTGTTACTGGGAAATGTGCTGCAGAGATGTGGCTACCAGTGCTGTAGACAAGAGCAAATAACGTTAACGTGACTTCTGCTCCACTTTTGAAATCAGCACTGGGAAATAAATGATAAACATGCAAAGTAATTTTAATAATGACATTACTGGTAGCGCGTAGGAGCGGCCTGCAATATAGTGTGCTGATTCATATGTTATTGGGCTAAGAATTAGCCCCTGCAACTTGCGACTCCTTTTGCCAGATCAGGTCTCATATTATATGTGTTTCAGTTAGATTATCTTTCTGAGGAGTATAAAATCCCAAAAGGAATTTTCTCAAATTTCTTCTGGAGTAAGACAGGGAAAGGTAAAGGATCTGCGTTTGTCAGTGGGACTTTACCTTTCAATAGCGGCTAATTGGAGCTGTCAAGCTGCTGATAATCTGTATTCAAGTGTGCAGTTCAAAAGGGAACTGCATAAACTCAACATTTCTAAGAGAGATGATTAAAGGATGTGTGTGTGTGTGTGTGCGTGCGTGCGTGTGCGTGCGTGCATGTGTGTGTGTGTGTGTGTGTGTGTTAGTATGACTGGCAGAGAGAATGAAAAGAATTATGCAGCTAGTGAGTGAAAAGAGCAAGCCCAATAGTGGTTTGTCTGACAGAAAATGTAATGAAATTGATTGGGAATCCAAGAATTCTGCTGAGGTCTTTTGACTTGTCTTTGAACCGTTTTGGAAGCTTTAGTTTTACTGCAAAAGAAAAAACAAAGACTTAGGCGTAAACCTTGCAGACCTAAGGAGCAGACAATGACATTTTCTTGTGATGTCTTTATGAAGATGTAGCTTAAAATGACCTGAATTTTATCAATATGTTCTATATATCATATTTGATAAGCTGATTAATGATCAGACTTGCTTTGATCAATATTAATCTATCGTTCCAGCCATCCAATCCATGATTTGTCATCTCTCAGGTCAAAGGAGAACCTGTAACCTTCATGCATTCGCAGTCTCCGGCTCAGTGCAATAAAACATTATCTGCTCTCTGACCTCCTTTTCTCCTCACACTCAGAGCCTCCTGTTGTACCGCTCTCTCTTGCTTTTTCCTCACACTCTTTCTTTCCCCTCTTCAGTTCCCTCCATTTCTGTCAGTGTGCTTGTTTTCTTGCAGCTGCTTCACAGGGGCTGGAATGAACTGTGAAAACCTAAAGCAAGGTAGAATTTTTGACTAAGAACTTAAATATCACATACAGAAACAGACACACTGTCTCAGCATCAAAGCTCCTGTCACTCTCTGCCAGCTGATAAGCCACATCTCTGAGCAGGCCAGGACAGAGAGAGAGGCAGAAGATGAGGTGAGAGAGTATAAGGTTGGAAAAAGAATGTAAAACAGACAGATCACTGGCAAAACATTCTTATCTTTTTATGTGTGTGTGTGTGTGTGTGTGTGTGTGTGTGTGTGTGGGCATCACTGTCTGCCTGTCTGGGCTTGACTAAGCTGTCGCAGAAATGTAACTGCCATGCCGACTCCTATGTCTATTTCTTCTTTGGCACAGCCAGACACTCCTCATCCCATCATTTGTCATTGTCTGCGAAGACACTTTAACAAGCCCCGCCCCTGTGTGTGTGATTATGTGTCTACACCCCAATCATCCACAACATTTAAACCACTGACAGGTGAAGTAAGCAACCTTGATCATCTCAGGCTCGTGCCTGTGTGGTTTAGTGGTGAAGCCACCGGCCACATTCATATGCCGTGTTGCGGTGTGGGTGGCGTAGGTTTGAATCCTGGTCTGTTGCTATTTTTTTTCTTGAATTTCCCTTTGGGATTAATAAAGTATCTATCTATCTATCTATCTATCTATCTATCTATCTATCTATCTATCTATCTATCTATCTATCTATCTATCTATCTCGGAGACTTTGTGTCTTACCATTCATGTGAATCTTACCTTCACGGCACCCAGCTAAATTTTTTTGCAGACCAAACCCAACAGCATCAGCCACCCTTACAGGACGGTGTGCCCAGGCATATTAAAATAACTGCTCAAGAGTGGTTTGAGGAATACAACATTGTGCCCAAGTTGTTGATATAGTCTCCAGCGCCTGATCTGTAGAGGTCCTGACCTCTACATCACCAAGGATTCAAAGGACCTGCTTCAAATATCCCCATGCCACACACACCACAGAGCACACTCAGAAGTCCTGTGTCTATACCACAGCTCTTAGGGCACCGGGACGGAGGCCTTCACAGTATAGGGCAGGCGGTTTTAACGGTGGCACTGACTGGTGTACGCTTTTTACCGAAAATATCTGATAGTGAAAATGTCTCTTCTTATTTGTAGGCTGCAAATGTGTAATATTATAGCTTCTAATGTTACATTGCCAAATTATAAGAAATAACGTTTGCTGCAGCGATGTAGGTCACATAAAAAGGGTGGTGTTTCCTGCTGTTACTGAGGAAAGACCTCGCTCTCTCTGTGTCTATACTTCTCTCCCTCTCCGTCCCTCTGCGTTCCTGTCTCATGCACTCACCTCCACTGTCTGGGTCAGTCACTGATACTTTATCATCTGTTCTCCCACAAAATATTCATCTCCACATGCCCCGTGCAACAGCAGTATATGGCCACATGAAACAAAGCACAAAATGTATTAAATTCACAAATGTTTGAACTACAACATGTAGTATAAAAATATCAGGTTGGCCTGACATTTTCTTGCTTACAAAAAAATGTAAAATTAATATTTTCTTGTTGCCAGGATGGGGCGCATGGTTGTCACAGAGCAGCCACTGTTTGCATTTGCTTGACAGCAAGTCATTTCTCGCTTTTCTGGCTGCAAAGTTTAATAAACACTGTCTTAGTGTGTTTATTGCAGTTTACACATGGTCTTCGTGGAAGTATAACAGTTTCTTTATGGGAACTATAACAGTCTTAAGGACTGCCTATGTGACATTTGTTTTTTCAGGTGAGGTCAAAATGTATTTAGGCAGGTATAATGATTCAGCTTAAAAATGTATTCAAATGAGAAGTAGATACATTTGCAAGATGCTGTTACATCTGACACATGCACAAGTTTTTATGTTTGTTTTTAAAGCACCAAAGAACAGTAGGAGGAAGCAGGTGTACACTCAGATGCTCTTCTCAGAATTTGTGGTATGTAAATAGCACTTTGATTCCAGTAGGTGTGGAAATGTCTGAAATTCCACTGGCATGTTTCAGACGCATGTTTTTCCCCTCGTGTCTAATCGCAGCTCCCTTGTGCCTGAACGTTTCTGTCCTTGTTTCCATGGAGACCAAAAGAGGTGTGGAGAATCCTGAAGCCCTTCTGTGGTCCCTGGCTTTGTCATACATGCTGCCAGGCACCACCTCTCACCTTTAATAACCGTTCACGCACAGCTTCTTTGCAAAGGCATGATTACTAGGCGATGACTATTAGAAAGAACAGGTGACTGTTTCACTTATATCCCGTATTCAGTGGCACTAGTGATATTTTTTAATGATTTAAAACATCTAAAATATCAAATATTATACTGTTAAGTCACAATTTTGTCATGCTCAGACTTTAAACGTGATTCCTTGAGACAAAGATGATGCTTCAACAGTTAATCCAATGAAAATTGCACCAATAAGAATTGCCACAGCTCAGTGATCCTGCTGCACACTCGACCCGCATTTTCCTCTGAATTATGACAATAACACCCACTTTCTAGCTTTTCTGTTCTCTCGCACAGTGACCTGTTCTATTGTCTGTGGGCTTGTGTCCTCCTTTTCAGCACCGAGAGGCTCATTTGTTGATCTCTTAACTAGATTAACTGCCTGTAACCCCTGCTGGGTTAGGCAGGGCTTCGCGCTCTTCACCGTCCTGTCTTTGGTCGGCTGGTGGCCTCCCATAGCTTTCCCCCTCTTTTGCACCTGGCGAACTTGCAATGTCAGGCAAGGGGAGGATTAACTGAAGATGCACATTGCTGAAAGGGTGAGTTTAATAGCGTAGTCACATGGGCTTGTGTGTTTATCTGCATGTCAGTAATTATCTATATGAAGGCCGACCTACTTAGCATACAAACAAACAACAGTGTGTCTAACACCAGTGCTGAGAGAGCTGTTGATTAACTAATTGCAGTACAGTGCTTACCAATTTATCCGCTAGTGTGATGAGTCGTTTTGGATGTACACTAGCCGACTGTGTAGTAAAACTGCATTGTCATAGTCTCCCTTGCTTTGTTTGTCTTTTATTTCTTGCCAGCAGTGTGTTGGGATTATTACTGTAGTTCGCCTGCTTCTTAAACTCCAAGCTGAAACATCTCATCAGCTGGGTTGCTTTGAAATCACTTGTACCAGCAGGAGCTCGACATTTTCAGTTTCATTGTTGCTCCTGAATAAACAACACATGATTACTGTAGTCTTCATAAGTATTTATACTGAACACAGTTTCCCACTGTAGTATATTATTAACCTTTAAGATGCAGATTGATAGAGGATACTGTCACAACGAGCTTCCATGTTCCCCTTTGACCTGTCACCTTTTCATTCTGGACCCATGCTGAGTCACCGTGACAGGTTGAACTCCGGGAACCAGAAGGTGAGGACAAAATATAAAGGGGGTTGAGGGAAGCGAGTCACAGCGGGGTTTTTTTTGAGACAGAAAGACACACGCATGGCCAGGCAAATTTGGCTTCCGAGCACTGAAGTTGAGGTGACAGCCGTCGTGTGGGGAGTGGGGACAATGGGCTGAGGGAGAATTGTATCTCTGTGTATGGTTTTTGCAGCAACACTGTGCAATCACTCAGACCATCTACTGAAGTGACAGTTCAGGAAATTTCCACTGATGTGGGACTGGGGCCCCAGCTGTCATGTGGGAGGGATGGGGAGGGGTTGGGTGGGGCAAAATGAGTAGGAGCAAGAGAGAGAGAGAGCTCTGTTGGATGTTGCTTATCAGACTTGGCAAGAGTTTGTAGCTTTATGGCTTATGGGGGAGAGCATTGATACATTTTCTGTCCTTTCTTCCTCCATCTCTCTGGGTTATTGTTTTCAGTGATAGAGCAAATGATAGCCCCTCTTTTATGTTCGCAGCAGAAGTCTCATCTCACAGAATGACACTAGTTTTGTTCCAGAGGTACCTAAGATGAGATAAATTATGTTTGCTTTTGTTCCACATAAATGAAACCACATTAGTGTGCTGTATATGGAAGGAGTCTGGATAGGAAAGAGTGTTTGTGTTTGAGTACTCTAAGTGATTGTGTAACCATTTCAGTAACTATTATCTGATTCATCCTCAGGCGTTTCACTGATGAATATTTCTCATTCTATTGCATGTGATGTTTTGAACATTTGTTTTTGAAACCCGTCTCTCTGGTTAGAAGGTGAAGTAGTATATGTGATGGAAATGTGGAGTAACAGTGCTGAACTTTGTAATATGTTTTGTGAGAGGACGTGACATTTACACTGCCTCTATCGTGCCCTGCCCTGTCCCTAAGATCCAAACCATCCAGGGAGTGTGCGCATGTGTTTGTGCATCGTGATCATTGCTAAAGTGTGAGAAAGATGAGGTGATTGCATGCAGACTTTGTTTGTGTTCCATCTACTGCTAAGTATGCTTGCACATGTAGCTTGCTGAGTTTGCTGCTCTGCTTTCGCCTTGCAAACCTAATTAGCTGATTTACATTCAGTTAAAACTTCAATAAACTCTGTCCATAACCTTTTCCATGCTGCCTAATTTCCAGATACAATATCAGACAGCATGTTGACCTTTTGGCATCACTAATACAAGAAGCGGTATGAGCTAAGTGTAGTAGTGCTAGATTTCCATTACTGTCTGGATAGCAAACATCTCTGGCTTAGAGCTGGCTTCTTCTTTCCAGTGACTGAAAATGAAGCCTGCAAGTGATAAAATGCCCTAGCTGTTGCTGTTACTGGGCCAGAGGTTACTAATGTAAAACCTGGGTGTGCCCATGTTTGTAGACTTTATTCCTCTTTTCACCCCACATGTGTATATTTTGATAATAAACATGTCCAGGATTTATCTCAAAGCAAAAAGAACAGTGAACATTAATGAAAATACATTTTTGGCTCTCTGACTCTGTCTGATACACTTGAAAAACTTATTCTACCTGACTTTTTAGTCATTTTAGCTTCAGTGACCAACTCAGATACACCTTAGATATATTGGCACAACAGAGGCAAAGATTCACTTGGATCTATTGCTGATTTATTTTATTGCTATTTATATAAATTGTTATTGTGATGCCAGAAATGTGCAGTAAATGTCAATGTTGAAAAAACACTTTAATGGCAGATTGTAAATGTTCAAGTGGCAGTTGACCTTCCTTCTGAAAACACACACAACAGGACAAGAGTGTGTAAATGTATTTGTCTGCGCTTGGCTCTGTGTGTACTCACAGTAACACAAGACTTTGGGGTTCGCTGGGCCTGCCAGTTCTTTCCAGGTGGTTGCTTTTGTGTGTGTTTGTGTGTGTATGTGTGGTGATACTTTGATATGGGTTTGGCGTACTGTGCGCGAATGAGCAAGGCTCCCCAGGCACAGTGCTTCTTGGGACATCTCTATGATCCCGTCATGACAGGGAAACTCGACACTGGGGAGGATATTCCACTACCTAGCAGCTCGGGGAGTTACAAGGCTGCACAAACACACAGCTCCTGCAGTTCCAGTAACACGGTCTGTTGGGGTTATGCCTGTACAAACATACAGGGATTCACACACTCCTGCTCTTTGCCACTTCAGCAGAGAATCCCATGTGCAGAAGTATCCAAAACTACATGTGCATGCCATGCAAAATGCTATTTATACATACACTGTGCATGTGTATGCATGTGCATGTGTGTATAGGTACATGTGCAGAGCCACACACATGCCCCCGCCCTGGGACTGCACTAATGAACACTCCCATTGCTGAGCAGACAGTGAGATGATTGGCACAGAGAAGGCATTACACCAGCACTTTCAGGCATATGGCATGTAGACCCACTGATGGGTGCACACATATGGTACTGGTGGCTTCTGCCGCTTCACATGAGAGGAAGGCACGGTGCTCGCCTTTGATCAGGCTCCAAATAACAGAGAACAGCACATAAAGTACAGCCCAAAAAAAAAAGTCTATGCTTGGATTGCATCATTTTACCTCATTATTTAAAGAAATATATATAAAAAGCATCCCCCTTCTCCCTTTATGTTCTTTGTAATCTCACAATCACAGGATAAACCAAGAAATTTTTAAAAGTGCAAATTGCAGGAAAAGCACAAATGTGTAAGTATTCATTTTAGGGACATATTTGTATTTGCTTTATCCAGCATTGTAATGCCACTGTAATAAATATTTCTTCTATTTATGTTTTAAATGAGAAGTGTGGGAGAAGTTCTCACGAGTTACTCGAGTCCAAATATATCTGATCCACATATGCCACACTGGCAGCAGCTGTAGCTCAGGAGGTGGCACAGGTCATCTTCTACTTGAAAGGTTGGTGGTTTGAGCCCTAGCTCCTACGGTCTGCATGCCTAAGTGTCCTTAGGCAAGATAATGAACCCTAAATTGCTCCAGATGCATCCATACAGGTGACTGTGTGAATGGGTGAATGAGGCTTATAGTAAAAAGCGTTTGAGTGCTCAGTTAGAGTAGAAAAACACTCTGTAAGCACCAGTCTATTAACCATCTCTGTAGAGTCAGATAAAGGCTGAAATTCATAGTCATGATTGTACTAAACACCAAGAAAAAACATCTAAAAAATCAGTCTTCAAAACACAGCTCACCTACAATACCTTTTAATAAACCATAATTGCATTCTCCACAGCATTAGCTGTTACATTTTTAGAGAAAACTGTGGCATTCTTTAACATCCTCCCAGTTCTCATCAGCAAAATCAACCTCCAGTTACCATGGCAGCTTTTGTTTCTTTTGTGTACGAAGCTCCTGGAATATCCCACCACCTCGCCCACCAGAGACTTCCTGAGGATTTCTGACTATAACTGTTCGGGGACTAGAAGCTATTTGCCATAATCTTATATGTGATCTGCTGGACACGCAGGGACTTTAGCCATATCCCTCTATATCCAGCCATCGAGAGGTTGCTAGCAGGGTTGTAAAGTGGGAGGGCCATCAGTCCTACTTAAATGAACACAGGCAACTTACAACTTTGCATGCACAAGTGATTAGATGTTCTTTATTGATCAGAGGGGAAACTAATTTTCTGCATTTAAACACAACCTGCAGTGGGAAGCAAGGCACCTGTGCTAACCCTTGAGCCATCATGCTACCAACATAAAAAAATAATTCAATTTTTTTTTGTCATTCCGCATGTTGGCAAATTGCATGTAAATTTTTGGGAGTAAAACAAAAAACTGAACTATCACTGGGATTAAAATCCTTGCACAAATGTGATGAATTCTGGTTGAATTCAACACTGTAGCAGAGAAGCGTTGTAAACTCAATCCTTTGATTTGCACTTGACTTGGCTTCTCCGGAGTGGCCACAGCTTATGGGTCTCATGGGTGTTGTAACATTTAGAGCTGCCTGCCATGCTGAAAGGGTCAGTGCTTTGTTCCTCCATTAGGGAGAGAATTAAGAAAATTCTCTGCAGAAAAGAATACAGCAGGAAGTTTTCCCCCTAAACAACTCTAACTTTCTACCTGTTTCCACCTGCTTCTTCTGTCATATTAAGACAGAGAAAAAAAACCTGCAAGCAAATAACACCTTAATTTTTATTGCCTTTCCTTTTTCCACTGTTCTTCCAGTATGTTCAGTAACTGAAAGTAAAAGCAGGACAGTAGATCGCTAATGCTTACAATTAAAAACCACTCAGGCTGGCCCGTAATGGCCGCCATCAGGAAATGGTGTTTTATTAATGCCCTAATTGAAATTTCTGCTTAGCCACAAAAATAATCATTCTGCCAACCACAGATTTCCAGGACAACACAATACAGTAAGACTTACTGTAAATATGCACTAAAGCTTTGAGAATTACGAGAATAGGGAAGTGCGTGCGCGGGAGGAGAATGTGATGTGCCTTGCAGAGTTTATATTACTGTCAGAGAAAAAGCAACTAGGTCATTTGAAGTTGCATATGATTAAAAGCTACTTGATGGTATTGTGCTTTGGTGAAATGACTTATTGTGGTACAATATGCTGACGAAAAAGCAACCCGTGAATAAGAAAACACTGGATGTGATTGTGCGAGTGCTTCACTCTTCCCAGCAGACCGTGAAATTGTTTATTCTTCTGCTGCCATTTCTGTGTTAAACAGAGAGGGTTTCACTTCCCCCTGCTGCACAGCCGTCACAGTCAGACCACCACTTGTTTCAGCCAAGAAATTAACTCCCCGTTGATTACCGGAAATTCTCAATCAAACAGTCAACGGTGTTTGTTCTTCTTGTTATTTACATATCAGTCTAAAAATGACTGCAATAGCCTGGAGCTCAGAGAGAGGAAATGACTGAAATGACTGATTCATGTTTTGTATCTTCTCCTCATGACCTGTGTTTACTCCACAGCACCTCCATCATGGTGGAATGTAGATTATGTAGCATGGATGTGAGTAGTTTTTCTAGTATTATCACATTGTTCTTGGGCAGCTGCTTTTATTTTTAAATGCTTTGCCAATGTTTGAGGCTCTACAGGCTCCTCTGTAGTCTGGAGACCTATAGCTGATGGGCTTTGAATCCACACTGCTGCGGCTGGTGTAATAGAAATATAAATGTGCTCACTTTTGTTTGTGTGAAATTCCCACTTCCCCAAGTGGTTTATCCTGGGGTGACATGATTTTCCACATCACCTCCTTTCATCTTTTTTTTTTTTTTTTTTTTTTTTTTTTGTTGAGTAACT
>VOQJ01047945.1:2410-32117 GCA_015052665.1 Apistogramma diplotaenia | reverse complement strand
CCCTTACTACTCAGCGGGTGGGCCCCCCCCCCCCCCCCCCCCACAGTCTAAAGACAACCTAACCCAAATAATGGCATAATTGCTCACTCTAAATTGCTCCAGCCCCCGTGTGACCCTGAACAGGATAAGCGGAAGAGGATGGATTGGTTGTCAGAATTCTGCACTGTAGCTGTTCTTTAAGGAGTCTGCTGACACGCTTCAGTCTGGCTGAAAACGGTTGACTGAGCCATCACATGTGATCTGCAGAAAAAGCTGGCAGCTCGTTTCCTTTGGTCGTCTTGTGTAAACTCCAGCTGCAGTGGAAACTGTGGAGAGTCACAGTGACCTTGTTTCTGTTGTTGTTATTTACAAGTGATGTTAACTCCACCAATCACATTCAGTTTCTTCCTGTTTGCTTGTTATGGATGAAAAAAATTGCATACAGATGTTAGAAACTTGTAATCCGAGTAAAAACTTGTTATAATGTTTTAGTATTCATCTTTTATCCATTTGGTTTTATTTACATCGACTCTGGTAGAAATTGTTAATGGTGTCTGTGATAGAAACTATAAGTTGATTGCTGATGAATACAGTGTTTGAATTATAGCAGATGGAATAAGTAATTTAATATTTATTATATTCCAGTCTCACATAACTGATAAATATTGTTTTGAAAATAAATGTGTTTATTGCCTGCATACTTTTTGGTCCTCAAAGCTAAAAATATTGTTGCTCTCTAAGTGTGTAGCATCATTATGTTGAAGTTTGAGGCTTTGTGGAATTATGAGCCATCATGTCTCTGAGTTGCTGCCCACTTATCTCTAAATTTAGACCCATACATGAAGAAATGGCTCGCTGCTGTGTCTGAAGTGCCCTGATCTGGCCTGAGTTGGAAAAGTGAGTGGGGCTGTGAGGCCTCAGTCTTTGAGACCAGCAGATGAGTGTGTGCAGCAGTGGTCTGCACAGATTATATTTACAGTCACGATCTTACTCTCCCTCTGCACTGTATGTGAGGTCCTGTCCATGTTTGTCAGTGTGCGCTGTGAAAGTCTGCAAGATGTCTCCACGCCGATGCCAAGACTAATCCTTTGTGAGCGTTTGGTCTCTTTTTTTAGTTTTTTCATTATCGTTCCCTGGTGAAGGATATCTCCACCTGAGATTTTTTTTCTCCCAGGGCACATTTTTGATGAGCCCGTCCTATATGCAATCATGGGATTTATGCTTATTAAACTTACAAACTAAAGATGCTTTTCTGTTACTTGAGAGTAATCCTTTTGCATTAACATTAAAATTCAAATTAAAGTTAATAAGATGCAACATTCCTGCCACATCCTCTTATTTATTCAACCTTTTTTTAAACGTTATTAATTTGTTTCTGCATTTTTTCTTAATAGTATAAAAGTACTTCATTTGCAGTTTAGTTAAACAATGCTGTGTTGCATAATGAGACTTAAAATAAATCCTGAATCTTGTCTCTAACATGCAAAATTTTTATATTTTAATGACAGTTTCCTGACATCCTACAAAGATCTGCAGTAGCTGCCAGTACAGAATACCATTGTGGGCGATGCTTACCAGTTTAACAATGTCTAAATGCAATTAACTAAACTAAATTAATACTTATCAATTTGTTGGGTTTATACTTCCTCAGATTCCTCAATACGTAAAAGGCTGTAAGGCACAAACAAATAATATAAGGCCGATATTATTAGCCAATATTAGGTATTTGCTGATCTGTTGGTATCGACATTTATAGTGGCTGATGAATGAAAATCTTTAAAAAGTAAAGAAAACACAGGAGAAACACCCTTCAGCCATGCTGTGATTATTGACATTACATAGTTAGTCCACCAGAGGGCATTCTGTAGCTTCCCTGTAGACAACAACACTGGTGTTTGAAACACCGCAAACACAAGAACCAGCTCAACCGAGCAGAGTTGGAAAGAGTGCAAATGAGTAAATGAATAGCTACACATAACTGTTAGGGAAATCTGTTTTTGTTTAAAGAACAAAACATCAGCCGATATATTGGAATATCAGATATCGGCATTAGTCTTAGAAAGCCTATATCTGTCAGGCTCCAATATGTATTATATGCTGCTGTTATGCCACATATGATTACAATTTTTTAAAAAAGTGCTGTTAGTTTGCTGAGTCCTTGCAGCCAGCTGGAGGCTACAGCACCTAATTTGTAAATGGCTGCACTAAAGGATAGCTCCATTAGATGCAGTGATCCACTGCGGTTACCTTGATTAAATGATGTGCCAGAAACACCAAGCTGTTGAACAGTAACTGCACAAACATCTGTGCCTTTCTGTTTCACAGTATAAGTCACAGCCGACCCAAGTAATGGAATATTTTGAGGAGACTGGTGTGAATGAAAATTTGATCTCTAATTCGTTGCTGTGTCCGACTGCAAACTGTTTGTCACACATCGATCAGCAGGGCTCAGAGTTATAACCAAGAGTCGAATGTGCAGTGGTTTCATGAAATTTAGAAAAAGTGGTATTTTACTTTCAATTCTGAAAAATTAACAAATGAACAAAGATGTCCAGACGACATTCAACAAGTATATGGAGCCGATGGTCATGTTACATTTCTGATGTCTGTACAACTTCCATCAATCCATTATCTGTGCGGTGGCGGCAGGCTAAGCAGGGTGTTCCAGATGTCCCCCCTCCCCACCAGCACTAGGGAGGGTGATGTAATTCCTCTTTGGGGAGCCTGAGGTGTTTCCAGCCCAGATGAAATACTCTCTCTGGTGGGGTCTGGGTCTACTTGGGGGTCTCCTCCCGTTGGGCATGCTGGGAAAACCTCCCAAATGGATGTTCCCAGAAGGTAACCACCCTCCTAACCAGATGCCAAAATTACCTCACATGTCTCCTTTCGACATGGTGGAACGCCAGCTTTAAACCAAGCTGCTCCTCACTGTGTCTCTAAGGCTGAGCCCAGTCACCCTACGGAGGAAGTTCACAACTTTGAACTATATTTCAACCATGACTGGAAGTGGTACATTTGTCAACGTAAATTAATCAGACATCAATAAAAATGGGCAAATAAAAACAGCATGAAGAGGAGGAGATGTCACAGAGCTGGGATGCAAAGCGGCTTGCAGCAGGCAGCGATTCTAAACAGGCTAACAAAGCTTAAATACCATGAGAGTGGGGCGGGGCTTGACATAGTTCTTGTAAATAGTCATTTAATGGCTGCTGATATTAACCAGCTTCTTAAAGCCCCAAATATTGATATCAGTATTAGTGTGTATGTGTGGTTATACAATCCCATCATTCAGTGACCCAGCCATAAAGCACCTAGTCTAGAGAATCCTTTTGATATTTTTTGAAGTGTTTTTCAGCTTCTGTACTTTGTGATCTAAGTTATTTTTTGCAAAGTGATATTTAATGCTGAGCTCTTGAAAAAGGTATGAAGCAGATTAAAGGAGGCAGCTGCCATTCTGCATGTAGAGAGAGCCCTGAATGATGGTATTTATAAAGTCAGCTGAAAGGCTGAGCATTCCACTTTACATAGTAATGTGAGCAAATGAAATGCCTGTCTGTAAACACATTTTTTTGGCACATCTACCAATCTGCCATGTACTTGTGATATCACAGTCTCACGTTCATTATGCAATCATTGTATCATCGTATCATTTTTTTTCTTTTTGCTCACTTGCCAGTATTTAACAGAAATCCATAAGTACATTTTACTGTAGAGTCAGCTCGTCTTTGTTTTTCTTGGTATTATCACACGCAGTCGTCGTCCTGAGTCATCCTCGTATTTTCACTGCAGACCGGTCATTTACCGGAGCCTCTGCTTTCCTGTTTGTTTGGGGTTCTTTTGAAATGTTGGTGTTCCTCAGCTGATTCCACCACCAGCGTCTGTAACACAATCGTTTATAAATCAATCCCTTCACACATTCAAAGGCAGAGCCATTCAGAGCTCTCTGATTACACAGCCTGTGTCGAGGGGGTGAGACATTTGATATCACTGAGCAGTGAACTGGGTGGGGGTAGGCCGGGTGGGATCTGGGTCAGCTTTTGCTAATATGACTATACACTCAATAGTGTATGTTTCCATATCTATACAGCCTATAGTTGTGCAGGGATGGGTGCATGCATACACTGTGCACTGAACTGTTAATCATCTATTGAATATGTTCACAGTAGCTAAACATAACCCAAACTGTTCGAGATCTCCACAGCACACAGTTCTGCAGTTTGTGCAGTGCCTTGTGCATAATGTGAGCTATGAGCCAAATGTAAATGTCTCAGAGGGAGTAAGTGAGTCAGCTGAATGAAGCTGAGACAGATGTGGAGCCTCTTATTGCGACCGTGGGAAAGTGGAGATGCCAAACACAACCGGTCACTCGGGGTTGCCCAACACGCTTTCATAAATTCCCATGACTTCTTCATGTTGGCACTGCAGGCTGAGACATTATTTGCTTTATTTAGTCTAATAGTTTCAGTTTTGTGTCCTTGTTGTTTGAACTGCATCTAAGCTTTATAAGAGCCAAGCGATGCTATTAACTCAGCAATTCATAAATACGAGTTATTCAAAGTAAAACCGCACATGGCACAAGGATTATTGGATTAGAACATTCGAGTGTTTCCTTCTTTGTCTGGTCTGGCAAAGAAATGTAGGCACATGAAATGATAGCGACCGCAGACTTAGTCTTTGGAGGACTTGGTGGATCTTAGATGGCAGCCCTCTCCACTGGCATGACCTCTCCTGCATTGTCCACAATAATAGAACAACAGTTGGCATGTACAGTACATCACCCATCACTATTTACTTTTATTAACCTACTAACACCACACCAATTAATGTACCAAAGGTTCACATAGATTTTACCAGTTAGAAATCATTCTTTTGAGTATATCACATAGAACATAAACATCCAAGATTTACAAAATCGATTTTTTTGACTCAAAAATGAGTTACTGAGCCCATAAACTCACCAGGACAGCATGTCCCGAGGTCAGGCCAGAAAGCCTTTTTCCCGTCGGCTTCTACAGTATCAGAAGTCTTTTTTTCAAACCACATCCACCACCATAGTGGCCTTCAGAGACCCAAAAGCTACATCCATATTTTATATATCTATTGTTTAGCACCGCCACCTGAAAGTGACGGGAAAAGCCAGCTCATAGTGGGGAATGACAAAAGCCTGTCTTTGTACAGGGAAATACAACCTGCGTGCCAGCATCTCCAACATGGAATTTTCTTGTGTCATATGTGATGTTAAGCTGCAGAGGTGCTTCATGCTTCTGAAAGCAGCACCTTTTCATCTTTTCATCATCATGGGGAGGCATTGTGGGGAGGCAGTGGCGCTGTAGGTGGGCGCTTGCCTTGCAACCGGAGGGTTGCTGGTTCGAGTCCCCATCTGAGCGCATGCTGTCCTTGTGTCCCTGGGCAAGACACTTAACCCCACGTTGCCTAGTGTGAATGTGGTTGTGTGATTGGTGACGGTGGTGGTCAGAGGGGCCGTAGGCGCAAACTGGCAGCCACGCCTCTGTCAGACTGCCCCAGGGCAGCTGTGGCTACATTAGTAGCTTACCACCACCAAGTATGATTGAGGTGTGAATGAATAGTGCATAAAATTGTAAAGCGTCTTTGAGTGTCTAGAAAAGCGCTATATAAAACTAATGCATTATTATTATTATTATTGTGTTTGGGAATATTTTGAGGGAACTTGTGATTCATTTTATTTTGTTTTGCATTGGTCTGCTGTATAGAAACCAGATACCAGAAGTACAAATGGCACCAAAAAAGGAAATAAAGTAGGCCAGGGTGACACAGAGTCTCCTGTATGTCATCTATTACCGTGGAAGTGGGCAGAACACGGTAACACTCATAATGTATTCATCAGAGAAAAACAAGGCCATGCTTCATTAATCAGGGAGTCAAGTTGTGCATTTATTGAATTCATTTGCATAAAGGTAATATTCTGATTCAAATTTTCATTTCATTGTGTGTAATGTGTGCTTATATAAAACTGTTCCTGTGGATGGATGTTCATCAGTATATAGTGATCATGTACTGGTATTACCCTACATGTGCTTGGTCACTGGAGAACCTGCTAACCCTGACTACCCTGTTCATTGTGCTGCAGGTTATGCCACCCCAAAGCCTTCCTGGATCCCCAGCCGTGAAAGAGAAGGGCTGATCCCGTCCTCCTCCAGGTTCCTACCTTTCAGCCCTTGCTCCCCTCCTTCCCTCTCCTGCTTATTCCCCTCACCCAAAGATACAAACCCCACCTGTCCCCAACACCTGAACCCTTTGACCTTCGTCATCCACCTCTTGGACCTCTCTTGTTGGTCCAGTCACATTCACCACATCACCCTCCCCCACAGCAATTCCATACACAGTCTCCCCATATTCCAGACCCTCCAGCTGACTTCCCTGCCGGGTCCTGCTCTATCTAGAGGTCTACGCTACCCTCTGGCAGCTTGCCAGGCCCCATGGCTACAGGAGGTCATGCCCCTGACATTGATGTGTTGATCAACCTACAGCAGGTAAGAATTATTGTTTCCTAAACTGAACGTTTCCTTATGAAAACAGCAATTGGCATATAGCAAAACAGTCATTAACTAAGAGTACATTCGTTGTTGTCTTGTTGAGTGAGTTTTAAGGCTTCATTGGTCTGGGAACCTATTACCTAATGTGCTGACTCAGCCTCCAGGGCCAGTTTTCCTTCTGCTGTAACCAGTTGCCCAAACTAAGACATCAGTTTCCAGCCACCTGCATGGCTTCCCATGTATTTCAGCAAATGCCAAAACCTGAACGACCAGAACTGGTCTAAACCTCAGTAAGTCTTCTCTTGCCTACAGATGTGCATATTCCTATCTGTTTATGGAGATTATAGCTTCATTAACAATAAATTTTGTGTAGCTCTAAGCATAAGCTCGTAAAAAGCCTGCGGTTTTTCAGATTGATTTGATTAAGAACTCAGAGCACTCTCAAACAAATGAGCAATAAAGAACAGTGGCAAATCCCAGGGGCAGGAAAGGAGAAACCGTTTCTGATAGTTCTTAGAACATCTAATGTTGCATGAAGATTCTCTTTCTGAGAACAGGATAATATGCCCGGCATCGGCCTCATAGCTGGTCAGTAAGTGTAGACCTAAAGCCACATGCTTGGCACTATGCAGAGGCAGGGCTGGACTGGGCCAAAACATGGGCCCTGGCATTCTTGGCTTAGACCGGCCCCTCATAATTAGCAAAGCACAACTGGCTAGTAATTTATGTATGTGTGGTTACAGAGAAGTGCAACCTGGAAGAAACAAATGATTTCATAAATTACAGGTTAAAGTCATTGGATTCCATCTTAGTATTATTATATCACAATCACAAATAATATTCTTACCATGTCAATATCCAACACGCTGAATATACCAAATATCTCATTAATCATGGCAACTTAAACAAAACAAACAGTCAACAAAGCCTGAGATATGTGGCCTCTCAAAATCTGTTCTTTCACGTGTTTGAGTGCTTTTTAAATGTTTAACCACAGCATCGAGGCCACACATGCAAACTATTATTCACCTTTAACCTAAATATCTAAAATGCTGTGATGTTGCCTAAAATGGACACTTGTCGCTCATCCAACACTTGTCGGCCTTGAACGTTTGCTCTTTTATCAGATTAAGATGCCCTGGCTGCCAGATTTTGGGAAGTATGCAAATACTAATAAATAATGATACTAATCAATCACCACTGCTCATCATTCTCATGTAGGGCTGCATCTATCGATTATTTTAGTAATCAAGAATTCTATCAATTATTCCATAGATTAATCGAGGAATCAGAAAAACTAGTGGCTGCGTGAGCGTGATGTTGGAATGTATTTACAAGCATTCTTGAAAATACGTTTCTACTGCAGGTCTATATTTAGTCACTAATCAGGGATTAGAATATAAAAAAACATTTTGACAGAGCCCCTCGGTCCTGGGGGCCGGGTCTTTGGGTACCGACCATTCGCCAGTGATAATGGCGGCGCTTGCTAGCAAACCGGTTATAGCGTTCTGTTCTGGTAGCTCCAGCTGAAGTAAAAACGAAAAAACAGCTGAGATTTCACTGTATTTCACAGAATACCGTAACACATGGGGTTCTGTATTTTACTAGACGGGTGGCAACTCTTAACAATGATCCACTCTGTGTTAAAGGAAATCCATCGCAGTGAGGGAGAGCTTTTTAGAATCTGTGTGTGTGTGTATGTGTGCCTGATTCACACTCCAGTCCAGTAGGTGGCGGTAATGCAGCTCTAAGTTGGTTTGCCAGCCACCAATAAACCCACAAAAATTTGATTGGTTATGAAATTGGAGGGATTTTGACATTTTCAAAGCAGTCTGTGTTAGACAAGGCGATAAAATGAAGAGTCAGAAGATTTTACTGGAACTGACAGAAATCTTGCTCCTCTACAAAAGAAAAAAAACAACCTTGGGTTCATCCTGTATTACAGACAGGAAACAGCAGGGTGAATACCATGGCCTCGAGGTTGATAAAGATAAAGTCAGAGCCTTTTTATTTATCTTGATAATCACTGCGTGAAGTGTCATATTATAAAGGAAAGTCAAACAGATAAAATGGTGCTTTCCTCCATGTTGAAAGTGGTTGCAGACTGCAGCGTGCAGCATACTCTCCTCTCATTGGTCAGTCAATGAAACCCTCACTGATTAGTTTAGAGCCAGGTGACAAAAGTATAACATTTTTCAACTTTGTTTTATCGCGTCGCCTGGTCGTATGTGCACGTCTACGTGTATGAGCTCGAAATTTCACATGAACGAATGTTGCCGGTCGCTCAGCTGGAGGAGGGCGAACGACCTCACCTCATCGCACAGGCTCCATAGTGCTTACGTGCTACACGTTCCTGCTCACTCTGTCCCTCGGGTTCCCTTTCAAGGCCTGCATCTCTGGCTGCTCCTCTCCCTCCCTGCTGCTGTCTTCACCTACAGCTGCTGTTGCTGGAGCATTGCTGTTAGGACGTGGAGGCTACAGCAGCAAACACGTCTGTGATCTTTATACATTTTGTAGCGTCTACAGTGACGCTCTTCAGTTTCTTTGCATGTAACTTCTCCACTCCCCCGTTCTGCCGTTTCGGTTTCCCCATGTTTATGGCGTCATTCAACACTGAAACTAGCGGGAGTTACAGGGGACTATGCAGAGAAAGGGTGGGGCCACTTTCCTATATCCTGATTGGTTCAGGCCACTGTCTATATTGTAGATGGGCCAATGGGCCGCCCCCTCCTAAATTGTGGGTCAGTCTCTTAGAAAAAATGGGAAGAAAAAAACTCCAACAGTATTGGCCCCTGAGGACTGTCGGCCCACCGGGAAAATGCCCGGTACGCCAGATTACGAGTCCAGCCGTGTGCAGAGGTAACAAAAATGGACTTGACTAAAGCTCCCTAATTAACGAGTTATCTTTTGCTTGTGTCATCCATGCAAAGGACAAAGCATAAAGACATCGGTCCGATACTTTAAGTCCAGATAGCCGGCTTCAAAATACCAGCTACTCATCACTGCATGTCTCTGTGTGGGTTTTGACACCACAATTTAAAAAGAAAAGAAAGAAAATGTGTTGAAACAAACTGCTTTTTTAAAAAAAAAAGTCACTTTAAATCACTGGCATCACAGATGTTACTATGGCAGCTTGCACAATGGCGTAATGCTCAGCAAGCCGGTAATAAAGTCCTTTAGAGCCACAGAGATCTTCAGAGACGTAAGTGCTGGCAGCGAGCTCTGAAAGCAAAGTGAGAAAACAAGCCTTCACATGCTTGTTTGACAGATCGCTACGTATGAAGTGATTTGCCTGATTCAGTGTTAAGTCAGCTCTTAGCTGCAACATCTCCAACACTCAATTCACACTTTCTCAGCAGTTAGCTGCCAGAAAGCTTGTTTGTTACAGGCCAGAGAGCAATGCCTGCAGATAGATATTATGTCCTTAATACTGTGCAGTAGGCAGTAAAAAAAATATTTGTTGTTGTTTTTGAATTATTTCTAGCTGGATCTGTTTCTTCTGTAGGAAACATTTGGCTGTCAGTGCTCTCTTACCCTCAGGCTAATTCTGCCCTTTGTGTGCCAAAAACAAAGGCCTTGTTTCCGTTATTTCCAGAGGCATTTTTTACATTGTTGCCATTGCACAAAGAGATGCAGAAAATTGCTCATACCCATAGACATCGGGCTTTTCAATTCTCATACAAATAGCAGATGAGCTTTGCCAGACATATGAATTTTCCCTCTGGGATCAATGAAGTTATTCTATTCTTGTATGACAACAAAAAGGCTTTAAATGAACATAAGCTCTGCAGCATGCACCAACATTATTTAAACGGACATTTATTAACAAAAGCATTTCAGTCTTCAACAGTTTGGCAAACTAATCTTGGCATACATGAAAACAGAATTCAATAAGCTTGTTGGGGTTTCAGGACTAGTTCACAATCCATTGTTAAGCTAACTGCTATCATACTAACCAGCCAGCACGAGTCCCATTTTCCTCAGGAGACGTGTGTGCTCTTATAATGGTCTGCAAGTGCTTTTGGTGGAGCAGTTTATAGTTTGGCAGAGGAAGTTAAGTGGATTGTGCAGAACGTCTGATAAACTCAGTGGCCTTCTCGGTTTGAATTCTCAAAACTCTGTACTATTCAAGGTCAGTAGTGCATTATGAGCAAGCCATATTTGCATATCAGAGTTCACTGAAGTGGAGCAAATTGCAGAGATTCAATTAGTGAGTTGACTTTTGCCATCAAATCCTGCTATCGAGACACTGGTGTGGCTGGGTGTGCACCCCTGCTCGTATTTTGAGCCATAGCGTTTCCTCACACAGCGGCAAGATGCTTATCTGGAATGAAAAGAGCACTGAAACGTTTTAAAGACTAAACTCTTTCCTCCAGTGTCTCGAAGCGGCGATGAGTAACCTCGGCTCTGTGGAAACTGCTGATGTCCTGTGGCTGATGTCCCGAGGCTTTTCTTCAAGTCAAACAGAATAGCCTGTGATCTCAGGGAGAAACAGTCAAGTAAGTAGGTGATGTGTCATTATGCGCAGTGGGAATTACGTGCTCCAAAGTGCATATAGCATATCGTAGCAGTGGATTGAAGGAAATATGATTAGATGCAAAAAGGTGGACCTTTTTCGACCCTCGATTACTTATCAACTCGATTTAAATACACAAACAGAGCCTCAGCAGTGAGAGCCGGAGCGGCGCCTTTGACTGATTCTGCTCGGTGAGACTTTGTTTTTGCTGTTTCACGATGGAGGCATGTGTGCATGAATGATATGAAAGCAAAGCCCCGTCGTCTGCGTTGCCACAGAGACTGCTGGTGCTACTACCTAATGTAAGTGATACATGTACGGGTTTCATATCAGACTGTTCTACACTAGCCACATTCACCCATTCACAGAGATTCATAGTTTTTCTTGCTATACTTTCTAAATACCACATGCACACTCACTCCACATGCACAGTGAGTGTGCATGTTAACAGCCTTAGCAGGGGGCACTGGCATGTTGACTGGATGTTCATTGGCTGCAATGGCATAGCACAGCTCATGGGGTCTGCCCTGTCACGTATGGTTGTTTTTTCTTTCATGTTAAGGCACATGGTTTATTCTCCAGGCCTCTTTGTCTCTGGTTTACCTCTCCAAGTGTTTAGCCAAGGTTGTGAGTCTTTGCTCGACAGGCCTCAGGTATGCACAGGTTGTTGGACTTCTTAGGCAGCGCTTTCTTCTTCACACCTTTCTGCAGCGCTGATAGCTGGCTAACATCCTTCCATGCTGACACATTTACCTTTTCTGTTTGATAGCATGTTGCAGCTAGTAATGTGTTAACATACTGCAGACAAAGGCTTTGTAATGCTGCTGAGATTTTCTGCAGAGAACAGAAGTCATTAGGCTTGTGAGGCTTTTGGGTGCATGGTGTAATTGCACCATTCCTCATTTTATTTTAAAACATCATGCATATGCAAACTGTTCAGTTTTAAATAATTGCTCATAAACATCAGCTGTGCAGTGAAAAGAAAAGCAAAACACTGATGCTGATATTTATGTTAGTTGTGATTTGTTTTTCTGGGAAGCGTGCCAGCTCCTTAAATCAAAGAGGCCCAACATTAAGGGAGTGGGAAGCAGCTTTAAACACAGCGAAATAAAAGGAGACAGAAGCAACAAAGAGAGGAGTACTCGGCTGGGAAGCACACACAAACAATATTTTTAATCAGCCTGAGGTTTAATTAGTGTTTCAGGTTTTGTATTTTCAATTTAGCACCAAGCAGAGTTTTCCTGATATATGATGTCATACTGTGTACTACACTCTTAGATATGAGTTAGAGCCACCTTAACATTGTATAAACCAAAAAACAAACTTTATTATAAGTTTTTAATTGTTGCTTTGGTAAATGTTACCTGTTGTTTAATGAGTTGTCTTATCAGGTTGATTTAAATTTGTTAATTTACTGAAGTCTTTATTTATTGATTTTAATTTAAACACAACTAACGTGACCTGATGTGCAAAGTTCATCTTGAAAACAGGACCCTAATTCAGTATTTACTGTCCTTATGGTTAACTTAGTTTTCATTAGCAAGATCTAATTTACCATGCGTTACAGACGCAGGAAGTTCCCATTATGTTTGTTTTTTCTTAAACATTGCATGCTGGGATGTCTGTGGGTTTCCTCTGGGTACTCAGGCCTACTGGGGTCAATTGCTCACTCTAAATCAGGGGTCCTCAATCCCAGTCCTCGAGGGCTGATGTCCTGCAGGTTTTGGATGCAACCCTGCTGCAACACACCTGAATCAAATGGCCAAATCGCCTCCTCAGTATGCAGTTAAGTTCTCCAGAGTCCTGCTAATTGACTCAGGTGTGTTGAAGCAGGGTTGCATCCAAAACCTGCAGGACACCGGCCCTCGAGGCCTGGGATTGAGGACCCCTGCTCTAAATGGACTATAGGTGTGTATGTGAGTGTGAATGGTTGTCTGTCTCTCTGCGTTGGCCCTGCGACGGGCAGGTAAGCTGTACAAGGTCACCTGCCTGTCACGCTGTCACACCTGGGTCATAATAGCATCTCAGCTGGGTTTCTGTTTGCTGCTGATCTAAACGTTCCAGCAGGTCATTAATTGTGGATCTCCCAAACGGGGATCTCAGAATCAGCAGAGGCTTTGAGCACTTGCTATTCAGACCTTCTGTTTGTGAGAGGCAGCCAAGCAGAAGAAAGCTGCCTCGAAGGAAGGTGGAGGCTCAGACAGACGGATGATGAACTGATGACTGGTGGTCAGATGCTCTGCAGTTGTGTGGGTTTTTAATTTGCTTAAAGGTCGTCGTAACTCACCTGCATGTCTGAAGCGACCGTACAGAACCCAGAAGCTTTCACTTAGTGTTTCCCGATCACTAACCCGAGTGCGCTTAATCCTCTCTAATAAGGCAAACACACAGCACAGCCCCACATACACCCTCCTGAACACTAGTCAGCAGCTGATAAATATTTAAATGCATCTCTGTCTCACCATACCACAAAATATGAAATATTAATATTGTAGTAGATGTTGGGCAGTTTTTAGAGGGAGGCTTAGAGAGGCTATGTGTTGATTGGGCCACTTTTAATTGAAGCTTTTCCTCCTTCTCTAATTGGTTCAAATCGACCAAACCAACTGCAGAGATTTTGAATAGATGGTAACCCACAGTGATGTCACTCCTACCAAACAGGGCAAGATAAAATATGTAATCTTAAAAGGAATATCAATTTTGGATTTGTTCTCTACTGTTCAGTGTAGTAGCTCTGATTTCCATGTAGGCATACAGTACTGAAATATTGAAGTATACAATATTTTTGAATCACTGTACGCTACTGCCTGTGGTTCTGCTCCTGTTCATATAATGCCTCCACCACCTGGGCTGGGGTCGCCCACCTCCTGTGCCCTTCTACCCTGCCTGGCTTCAAAGCTGACATGAAAGAGTTTTGAGTCATTTGCAGCAACCCAGCTTGAGCAGAAGTCTCTTCTCTGTAGTAAAACTTACCCTAGAATATTGCACCCTGCTGCGTTATGTAAGGAAATGAGGAAATGAATGTGGAAACTGGCTCGTTGGAACACATCGTATGAAATGATGAGCAAAACCGAGCTGATCGTGCAGTTAAAAACAAGGCTTTTACTGCTTCCTCGGTTTAAAAATCCCCCCTTTCTTTTAATTCTGCCTAGCTACATCTGCCTCAGCCTTGTGTAGATAGGTAGCTCGGATCATTAAATGCATCCTGTCCCTTCATCCTGCTGGTAATTAGGAAGTAATGGAGCCCTGGCACAGAGCAATCTGAGACCACTGAGTGGGAGCCAAAGTACGCACCGTGCCAGCACCAATCTGAGGCAGAGGAAGCAGCATGTGCCCGTGATTTTGACCTATCAGGAGCACCAAAGAGCCGAGGCAGGACACTCCCATCAGTCTCCACTGTCTCCAGGGGCTGTCTAGTGCATTAGTTCTTTGCTGCTTAGCACTTTGTTGTATTGATTTGATGTCCTCTGTGCATGTAACGGACAATATACAGACACTGTGCGCCTATTCAGATGAGGCAGAATTGTTTTTATGTGTGTGTGGGGGTTTCCTGATGAGCCAGTTTCATTATAAAACAGTGAAATAAATGTATTTGTTCTGCATTTATCCCAAGTTAGCGTTTGCATGCATGTTCTTCCCATGTGGCAGCTGCTTCTGATGAGTTAAGCTGTGTCATGCTAAAGGACTGTCTGATTAGATTTTCCACTTGGCTTACATGTAAACCATATAGTAATCACAATTCATGTAATCATGAAATTAAAAATCCATCCAAGTGATGGCGACTTTCTGCACTGATGGGCGCCTTTATTCATCTTAAAGGGTCACTTATAGATTTTATAGCAAACTGGAAAACCCCCTTTTTTTTTTTAAAGCCACAATTCACTGCCTGGGGCAAGATTGGCCTTTTGGATTTATGAAGCTATCAACATTTTTTATACCAAGCTGCACCATATCTCATCCAGTTATTGCCGTCTTTTCTCTCCTACTGGAACTGTTTCTGCTGTCCTCCAGGTGAGGGTGGAAGAGGAAGACGAGGATGGATGCGTGGAGGAACAGGAGGAAGAAGAGGAGGAAGAGAACTGGGAGAAAGCCCTGTCTGTGGAGCGCTTCTCGGACATCATCAGCGACTCTGCTTCAACCAGCGGAGACAGGATGGGTCGACACTACACCGAGAAAGACTTTGAGTGTGAGCAAAGCTGCCACGTACACGTGTGCACATGCACGTACACAGCAGGTGTCACAAACTGTTTTGGCGAACCTGCGTCAACCTCATAATAATCTAAAAATAGGCCGCACTGACTGACAAATGCTTTTATTAGTTTGACATTTAATATTTTCGATTGTCCTTATAATACTGGCCAGAACAGACTTTCATTGGCTTTGGAGTTTTTATAGACTGATTGAAGGTTCATCCGTTGATACCGGATGGAGCCGTGCTTTCATGTTGCTTTACACCAGGTTCTGACTCTCGCATTCACATGTTGCAGCAGAAATCGAGATTCATCAGATCTTTCCAGTCTCCTGTTGTCTGACTTTGGCGAAGCTTTGTGAATTGCAGCCTCCGTTTTCCCGTTCTTAGCTGACAGGTGCTGCAGCCACTGTGCTCTTCTGTTGCTGCAGCTCATTTGCTTGTTGCACGTTCAGAGCTGCTCTTCTGCAAACCTCGGTTGTGACAAGTGGTTGTTTGTGTTGCTGTTAACTTCCTGTCAGCTTGAATCAGGAAAGCATTTTCACCCAGAAATTTCTTAAGATGAAAATTTAAGATTCATCAACATCAAACAACACGACAAGCACAACGTGGATTTATCTGCAGGGCTTGAAAAATCAGCTTGTTGCTAGCTAGCTAGGTGGCATCATCATCATCATCATCCTCAGTGCTGGTGATGCATCCTCCTTCCACTGGCTGAAGATGTATTTGCTGGCAACCCAATGTGACGTGTCTGTGCGTTTATAACTGTACATGTACTGTAATCAAGGTGATGCTGACTCTGTTCATCATAGTTATGCTAAGAGATCTAATCAAACACGGGGCCATACTGGGTATGTTGAACATAAGGGTGCATTTTTTTCTGATAGATGTCAAATGCTCCGAATTAGTGTATGTTTAAAAAAAAACCCTTTTTTTTGCTTTTTAGCATCTTATAGGGAATCAGAGGGCGAGTCTCTCATCTGAGCATTGCACCATTTTTACTCTGCATGTTTGCTGTAATGGAATTCAAAGCCTTAGCCTAAGCAAACATTATTTGGTCCTAGGGCTGTGAGGTATATCCGCTTATTTTAGGTATATGCATATATTTTCAACTGAGATGTTACCTAACCCAGCTCTACTCTGAGACTGTCCACAGAATCCCGTCACTCTCGCTCTGAAGTTCTCCTCAAAGTTTCCAACTGATTTAGCAAATTTTCTAGCGTGTTTTTCCATCAGCACTCCAGAACTGCCACTTGGCTGACTTGGCAGTGATTGCTGATTAACTGTGCGGTTTTAATCGGCCACCTGTCAATCACTTTTTTATTGTTCCATTGTCTGATAACAGAAATGGAAGATTATGTATTTTGGCTGCATTGAAAAGCATGTGTGTGCACGGAGAATAGGAGAGAAGCAGACAACCCTATGACTGTAAAAGCCCCCCCCCCCCCGACGACACTGCTGCCATCCGTGACTTACCAGTTTACACTGCAGATGGTTTTCCTCTTCATCTGGGCATCTGTTCAACTGCTTGTTAATGCAAATATCTAATCAACCAATCACATGGCAACAACTCAGTGCATTTAGTCCTGGTCAAGACTACTGTACCTGCTGAAGCTCAAAGTGAGCATTACTGTAGAATGGACAAGAGGAACAGTGACGTGTCATCTATTCAGAGAAATATCACCTATTTACTACCTTTGTGCATCACAAAGGGACAAAGCACAGAACATGATGTGGAATTATCTGCTCATCCAACTGACATGGACAAACCGTTTGATGTCATGTCTTTGACTTTATTTTATTTCTTAAACACAGATCACAGACACACATTTCACCACATGCACCACCCCTTGTCCACCCACCTGCCTGCGCCCCAGCGTTTACGGAAGAGGGTGCACAGCATGGAGAAGAGGCGCAAAAAAAAACGGAGGAAAAAAAAGACCTCACTGCCGCCCTCCGACGTCACACCCACCATACACGAGGTAGACGAGGAAGAGGCAGAGTCTGAGGCCGAAGGGCAGGGGCCGGCCGCCACTCCAACGGAGCTGCCTGACGTCCAGCCACAGGTAAAATACGATTTAGACAGAGTCAAGTACAGAGAATGCACTCATGTATCTGAGCTGCAGACAACACGCTCATGACTGCGTGACTGCTTGAACCACATGTGCACATGCCTCCCCCTCACTGATCCTCCTCTTTCTCTCAGTTTAGTTTGGGGACCCAAGAGGACTTGGAGGAACCCCTTCACCACAGTACCGTCCACACGGAAAACGAAGAACAACCCGTGTCGAGGAAAACCGCGCTGACTCTGATAAAGGGAGCAGCTCATAACGGGGGAATTGCTGTTACTGGACAGAACGATGAGGTGGACGGAGAAGCAGCAGCACGCAACAGGTGGGATTTAAGGACATCCGAGTCCTCTCTGCTGTCCAGGTGTTGTTAAAATGTGAAATTTTCTGTGACACTGCTCTATTATGTTATTTTTAAATATTAAGAATGACTCAAATGACTACATGCAATGCTTATTATGACAAACCTGACTCTGCGTATCCTCTCACGTCTACTGAGTCTCCCCTGACTGATGCTCTGCACTCCAGTTTGAGATGTTATTGTCCCTGCACAGGGATAATTAGCTAATAGCTGCGCTGAAACATGAAGCTCTTTACGAGTTAGAACCCAAATAACCAGAGGCTTGTTTTGGAAAATAAAGATGGCAAACATTTACAATTTTACAGGCTGTGTCTGCTTCATTTGTAATCAGGCCTTCATGTGGCTGTAAAATGTTTCATATAATCAGGATTTCTGTTGCGACAGCACAGTCTTAATCCTCCAGAACCTTTAGCATATTTGTGATGGACAGACTGACAGATGAGGTGAGGATAAGTTAGTATGTAGATGCTTATTAATTTTGTTCCCATGAATCTCATCAGAAGAGGATTATTTGATTTTCTGAGCCAGGTTGTGTTGCAGTAGGCACAGATACACTTTAAACTCAGGTTTCATTTGTTTTCTAGTCAAATGTGGCTTCTGGGTTTATTTAAAGGTGTTTTTTGTTATTGTTTGCAAGGAATAAATAAATAATTTGTTTAGTCACTTAAATCATCATTTGATCTAGAAACAACAATTTAATTTATGCAAATGAACCGAACTGAAATTCAGGAAACTTCAGGAAACTTCAGGAAACAGTGATGCTGAGATTTCTGTAGCAGTGACCATAATGGACAGGATTAGAAATGAGCATATTAGAGGGACAAGGACAAAGTTAGAGAGGCACAGCCAAGATGGTTTGGAGGATGTGCAGAGGAGGGATAGTGGAAATACTGGACAAAGGATGTTGAAGATGAAGCTGCCAGGCAAGAGGAAAACAGGAACACCTGAGAAGATTCATGGATGTAGTGAAGGAGGGTGCACAGAGGGTTGGTGTGATGGAAGAGAATTTTATTCAGTTTTATTTATATAGTGCCAAACAGCAACACTCCCCTCAAGGCGCTACAGTAATTACAGTGAAAATCTAATAATCAAAAAGTCCCCCTATGAGCAAGCACTTGGCAACAGTGGGAAGGAAAAACTCCCTTTTAATGGAAGGAAATCTCCAGCAGAACCAGGCTCAGGGAGGGGCGGTCATCTGCCGGGACCAGGTGGGGTGAGGGGAGGGGGACAGGACAGGAGAGCCAGAGATTAATCCAGGTCATTCAGGCAGTTTAAATAATTAGTGTCCATCTTCATGGACATATAAAGCTGGGTATATAAATAAAAGATGGTGATGATGAATTTTGCTAGTCACTATTCTAACACAGGCTAACATGATTTTCTTATTCCCTGTGAAATAGCTTTTCTCCCATGTCGTTCACACCACACCTGTCATAACCCGGGGCCCCAAGGTGGGGACTCGCCCCACAGTTTGAGAAACACTGCTCTAACCCCTGTAATAAAATGCTATGGCTGAGATGAGTCTACTCTCATGAGAAGATCATTTGAAACTTGCTGATTTCTGAAATCTGACTGAAAAGGAAGGTTGGAGATTGGCCTATAATTAGCTAAGACAGCTAATGGTTTAATTACTGCCAACTTAAAGGCCTGTGGTACATAGCCCATTAATAGAGAAAGACTATGCTAGGATGCTTGGGATAGGGTGAGACAGAGGCAGATGATCTGCTGTAGTTAACCCTAAAGAGAGCAGCCAAAAGAAGAAAAAGAAGCCGCTAGCATGGTTATTCCTGTGTGGACATCGGCATCTGAAGAAATTCAAGAGTGGTTTCAGTTCTGTCACAATATCCAACCACAGCTTTAAGTGTCGATGTAGAAAGATGGTGGAAATTCTTCTTGGCTGGAAGAATTCCAGCAATGAGAGCTCCTCCTTTATTCTCAAAGTTCATAAAAATCTCATAACCCCATGAAAGTGGATTTTCAGGATATGGGACCTTTGAGCGGCCATTAGCAGTCGCTATCACCTTACTAGCTGTGCAGCTCTATTTTGATCTCCTAAAGAACACGTCTTGTTTTTTTTTTAGTCGCTAAATGCTCAGCTATCTTCACAAGCTAGCTGCTAACACTGTCTGTAGGCTCTCTGATGCTGGACAGGCAGCAGTGTGTTCATTAGAATTTTTAACGCTGGAAACAGCTGATTAAAGCAGTGAGAGGGAATTAAAGCTGTGGGCCAAAACTGAAATAAAATACTGAAAGAGTCTAAAAAACTGTGTCGTTAAGGCGAGATGCAGAGATGAGAGATTATCAGTGCGATTATCAACTTCCTTCACATTACACCCAGACTTTTATTAAGTCACGAGCCACTAAATTTTGCAGCTTTAACAACTTTGTGTTATCAGTTTATCCCTTACTGCTGTTTTAACAGGCAGAATTTACTGGAAATAATGCTCATAATAACAGTCATAATTTAGTATTTTTTTTTTCTTTTATTAAACTCCCATCCGGATATTAAACTTTAATTAAAAAATGACTTAGGCCTTTATTTTAATAGGGTGACCACGTGATACTTGTCATCAGAAATGAACTGGTTCCAGCTTTGTTTTGGAAGCCCCATCTGGCTATCTAACACATACAGTAGAACCATCAGAATATGAATTATTTGGTGAGGCTTTGAATAATGAATGGAGTTTTCTGTTGGGAGGTCAGGGGTGCCATGGCGATTCAAGTGCTTGTCTCTGCTAATGCCTCGCTGGATAAAAGCACAGAAACAAGCATCATGCCTGAGCCATGCAATGGTACGGTTGCTGTGTTTGAGTGAGCACAGCTGAGGATGACTCAGAGGCTTGGAGAGGAGGTCCGGGCCTGCTGTTGTGTTGTGAAGCCCTCTGTTGGTAAAGTAATGGCAGTGCAACCAAGAGTAAAGGATGCCCAGCATTTAACAAAGTTGAATTTTAAGACTTAAGTACATTAAAAACTGTACAAACAATATAAAATATAACCCTTTAAGTTTGGTTTCTGGATTACATCAGTGTTCAAATTATATACTCCAAAACCCAGGAGTGACAGTTGAAGTTCTTTCCCAATATCATGCATTAAGGAAAATAAATAGCTACGCTTAACTTACTGTGCTCTTTGTCAGTATTCCCACAGGATCAGATCCCCCAAGTTCATCCACAGCCCATGGCTGGTTCCGGAGGAAGCCCGTCCACCATCGTCTGCCGAGCACCCAGCGAAGCAACTATGACCTACGGGAGCGGATCTGCATCGGCAGCATGACCGCTCTGGAGACCGCCGTCTATCAGCAGGTGCCCACTGACGAGGCTGAGGCCCAGATGTTGGTCAGTGCTGATCTGGATGACATGAAAAGTAAGAAAGATGCTACATTATAAAGGTTTTTCGAGTGATACACAGCAGCACTTCGGGAAGGAAGTGTTTGTGGTGGAATGAAATATACTGTTTATTTCTGTTGTTCCCAACACAAATCTACGGCCCTAATTCCAAAAAGCTGTACCGCTTAACAACAGATTATTAAAAACATTTCAAATCTTTCAGACTGAGAAAATGTGACGTTTTAAGAGAAATGTTACATTATTTTGAATTCGGTGGTTCAGCAGCTGGACTCTGTTACAGCGGATGCAGGATCTAGTTCAGCGTTGTCTTGCTGAAATATGCAAAGGCTTCCCTGAAAAAGACTGGATGGAAGTTTCCACTTTGCTTCAGTCCATTGAGGTGTTTCTGGATCATGTTCACATGTTAATTTCCTCCAACTTCAGGGGAGTCTACCATAAAATAACAAAAAATACTTTATATGGATGCCTGTAGGTAAACATGGAGTACTATTTATTATGTTGTAGACTGGTGAGGAAAGTCTACAGAAATGTCTTGATATGTACCTGTCAAAAACATTTGTATTAAACTCTTATTTAAACTCCCTGATTTTAAAAAATGTTAGTCCTGAACATCTCTGATCACCGTGGGGTGGCTGTAGCTTCAGGAGGCGGAGCAGGTCACCTACCAATCGGAAGGTTGGTGGTTCGACCCCTGGCTGCTCCAGTTTGCTCTCGTGTTCTTGAACCCCAAGTATGAATGTGTACGGACGTTAGATAGAGAGCACTTAGCCATAGAAAGAAGTGTGTGACTGGGTGAATGAGGCATGCTGTATTAAAGTCTGAGTGCTTAAAGTAGAGTAGAAAAGCACAATGTGAGAAGAAGAAGGTCCGTTTACCCACTTTGTAGCATCTTTAGGGAACAAAAGCAGTTCTGGAGGATTTCTCTGTAAAACAGAAAATCATTCCACAGCCATCAGGCTTTTCACTGCTCATACAAATAGCAGATAAGCTATGCCAGACATATAGAATTCCCTCTGGGCTCAATAAAGTTATTCTTACATCAAAAATATACAATGCCGCTTGCTGTAATAGTACTGTAAATAAATGTATTGGTGCTTTTAGTATTTTGTACTGGACTGCTTTTCTATATGTTTGTTTTGTTTATGTTTTACTATTTTTATTATAATTTTATTATTATTTTGCCCACATCATGCAGACAAAGGACTTTTTAATACTGTGAAGGCATACTGTACAGTGCAGTAATTGAGAGAATGATCAGAGGGAGGCTCAGGGCAGGGGAATGAAATCTGGTGGAGAGGAAATTGGTAATAGTGTGGAGGGGTACAGGAGGAGTGATGCCAGCTGAGGTAAGTCAGCCTGCAGGCTGCTGGAGCAGCAGCAGGAGGGTGTGGCCGGCCATGGCCGTAACAATGAGAAAACGAGTGGGGAGGTGAGTGAGGTCTAGAGTAACGTGATGCAAAAACCTGTTGAAACCTTTGTGTGTGTGTGTGTGTGTGTGTGTGTGTTAGAAATGCTCAGTGATCTGTTTTCAGGCAGCTGCACTGTGTCAGCCATCAAATGCAAGTCTAACAGGGTGTTTTTATGTTTTGGTGTGTTTAGCTGTGCAGATTGATGTGATTGTTTGGCGTGTTGCAGAAACTGCCGTTTTCTGTTTTTCACTGGTGCTGAGGAAAAGCTTTGGAGCAGGAGGATGCTAGATGCTGGTCTTCATGTCTAAAAGCACCTTCTGAGATGACTCAGTTTTTCTTATCACCCACGCCACAACAATGATGTGGGGGGTGGATGCTTTGTGAGGTGCCTTTATCTAGTGTGGTTGGTATATATCAGCCAGTGATTTATGCTCCAGCAGGTCTCCCATTCTACCTAACAGGGAGCTTTTCTGTCGATGTTATCTTCAGTGGTGTTGAACACATAATAACACCAGCTGCTTTGACTACAGATTAAATGATTAAACAGAAGCCTGTTTCCCTCTCATTAAGTCACTAAATACATCCAGAAATCACACGCATATTTTCGATGACATAATAATCATGTGTGGATTGAGTTTGTCATCCCCTGCTGGCTCTGGGGAGTATTTCAGCACAGTTGTCCGCTGTCCTGATATATTCCAGGTTTAATAAGTTGGGAAAAATTAGGAACGATTTTACCACAAAGTGTGTTTCATTCCAACAGTGTCATCCCTGCTTCTCTTAACCCGAAAAGCCTTTTGTAACATTTAATAACTCAGTTTCCTCACTGAGGCCCAGCACTGACACATTTTGCTGATTTGGCCCCATCATGGCCATCCCACACATCCTGTCTCATGAAACCAACCCACACAGCTCCGAGCCCTCCGTATGCACTGTTAAAAATATGCCTTCAACAAACAACGGACGGAGGACAGAGGAGTTACAGTGTCGACTCATAATCTCTGCACATGTGGGCTGCTCCTGCTCCTAATAAAGTCTCTGCAGTTATTCGCTCATATGCAGCTCATACTGCTGCTGAGAATGAAAAATATGTCATCTGCAGCGCAGTCAGAGAAGTAGATGTGAGCTACACTTATTTGTAGCATCAGTTTAGAGGGGCAGGTCCATGCGCAAATGCTCAGAGTTAACAAAAATAACTAATAAGAGATGTGAAAATAATAGAGCAGGTTTTGTAGGCAAAAGCTTGTATGGTCACAGAAATACTCTCTCTCCGGGCACCAGGGGGCTTTAATTAACAGAAGCCTGCAGTCGATTCCCCTTCACCGTCGACCCTGCCCCTGGCCTTTCCTGCTTTCCCAGCACACAGTCATCATTGACTGTTTAGGCCCCATCTAGAAACAGAAAAACAGGGCATCGGATTTGAAGTGGGCGATGCTTCACATGAAACGGCCATGTATGTCACTGCTGTATGTTGCTCTGTTACGTTTTGGTCGTTTGCCCTTCATGTACGCTCACAGTTAGCTGTTAAGACACGATGCGAGTAGGTTTTATTAGGCGGAACAAGTTTGCATGAAGCCACTGTCACAAAAACAAGCCCGGATGGGAGTGAACATTAATAGCACACAATTTTCTGAAAACGGATGCAGCCAGTTAGTTTCAACAGTGACCAACACATGAACACGCACAGATAAAAGTACGTGTAGAAAATAGGACAGTAAGCGTACAGTAGCATGCATGTACTCATGCGAAGCAGCACGGCGTGGTCTTGGAGGTCGAGGCAGATGTTCTCACTGTAAATCTGACAGATGGGGTACAGTGTGGGATTTATCCAGAAAAGAGCTGCTTTATTAGAAACAGGTCTGTCCCATAAACCTGAAATCTATTTAACAGCTGCAGGATATATAGAAGAGCACAAAAGCTTCTTTAATGTCAGATCCGATCGATCTGCGTACTCGCCGAGCTGTAAAAGTGTAGCTTTCCTTTTTAGCTCGGCTGTCTCACAGAAAGAGATCTCACTTAGGATTTTCAAATGCGCACCACAGATGCATCTGCTAAACACAGAGTTCGAATCTTGAAGGCAAAGGTCAGAGGTCAAGTTTTCGGAAACTCACGTGAGGGTGATAACTCGAACAGTGAGAACTAGGGTGTTCACATTAGATAGATGGATACTGTTCGAGTTAGACCCATCAAACTAACAGCACTTTCAGACTGGGACGATTGGTACAACAGCGTCACATAGATGCCTCTTGAACTGGAATGAGATTACAACCTTAGTGGTGTTATATTCTGTCTTTACATATTGTGATTTAAAGCTTAAAATATCTGAATCTGTGCTTCCGATGTTTAGAGATAACTGTGAAGTTGATCCTCAGGTTAGGGCACTAATGAGCCCTCTGTTAAGTGTGGTGATTAATTAAGTGATACTGGCACATAAGAGAAAAATAGGGAGATAAAAAACAAGAAGAGTGTCATTTCTGTGGATGTTTATGGTGGCAGGCTGCTGGCACACTCACCTCATGAGATTCTTTAATGTAAAAACCAGTTATGTTTGAAGGGTGTTTGGTGGAAATCTTGCAGTATGAAGATCAGAGTTTGATTTTAAAGCATCATTCACAGCTTTGGTCAGACAGATTATGTGAATACATGCATACACACAGCACACTCTCATATGCGGGCATTCGTACAAATGCAAACAGTGAGTCATGAACCCAAGGTTCAAGCATGGTGAATGTCCTGTTTAGCTCACATTTGTACACCTGGTTTGACCAATCAGACCAGGAAACCTCAGGGGGGGATGCACTGGTTTCCATAGAGATGCAGGGATAGGAAAGGTGCCGCTTCTTCTGATAATTAGTACCATTAGCGCAGTGCAGGAGTGGATATTCTGTTCTTCATATCAGATAGGTTTTATTTCAGTTTCTTTCTCAGTATGTATTTGTGCATCTGCCTTTGTGTTGTGTATGTGTGCCTTTTCAGTTTAATTAAGTTCAGGTGGAGATACCAGCCTTTGAGTCTTCTACGCATCACATGGTTGGAAGGTGATGGCAGCGCTACGGAAACAAAAGGCATCAACTCGTGAGCTCCGATCCACTCTTTCATGCTTTACCAGTAGCTACAAAGATCAATAGCTTGTGGACATTGGCGAGGAAAAAAAAGGGTGGTGCCACCATTCAGCTGACAGGCAGGTCTATTAAAGTAGACCATCCCTTATCAATACACGGTTTTGCAGCTGCAGCTAAAACAGATGACAAAGTCATTTATTTCGCGGATGGTGGCTCCAGCAGGGGGTTTCTGCCTAAGGCTACAGCTCCAACATTGTGTTTGGGCATAAAGCAGAAAGTTTTTTGGGTTTTTTGTGACACTCAGGATCTGTGAATTACTTACATTTTTGGACTTAACAGTGACTTTTTTTGATTGACAGTTCTCTCACAACGTCCATTTTCTTTGTTCCTCTTTGATGCAGGCAACATATATATTTTTAAAAGTTGCTACTTTGTGACCACAAACCATCGTTTCTCGCTCAAGTTGGTTACTTTGGCCTTGGGTGCTATTGCACAGCCAACACCGAGCGGCAGCCGGATCCAGACTCTTCAGGTCAGTAGCCCAGGAAGAGCAACGGCATTCAAGAGTTGGATGAGCAGTGTGTACCCTTGGAGAGAGGTGGATCGGAGGAGGTACCGACCGTGGAGATGACAGACATTGAGGGACAGGAGAACCAAGGACACGGGACCTCTGATAAGAAGCACCATGGACCGGAACGCCGGTGCAGCACCCAGAAAGGCTTTGGAACGCCAAAGCAATACCAATATGAGCGCCACAGCTCCTTTTCAAACATGGATGGATTTGAGGACTTTGAAGAGTTTGTTTTGGATTTTGATGACTATGATTTGCTTGAGTCAATCCACAGCCAGCTGGGGTCACCACTCGATCCTATCCGTAAGTTAATTTCTGTGGAGATTTAAATGATGCACATTTGACAGTAATGACAGTTACGTCACACTTTCGAAGCTCTGATGTAAGCACATCAGGGAATTCCCATGGGCGAGCATTTTATTCTATTTTTACATGAATAATCAATGGAAAGAAGCACTTGTTTCCATTGATCATTTTGCCTGCTGCTAGCTTGATTATTGGCAATATAAAGCTCATTCATGGCCATACACACTGAACACAGATGTCCATGGTATTGAACAAACTGACACCGTGCTCGACTGCTGCTGTTTCCTACTTTTCTATTGATCAATTGGGACCCATTTGGCTTTGGGCTCAGCCACAGCTAGAGCGGAAAGACATTTCATTGACAAACCATGAGTGGTTCTGCTTTTTTATCCCTGTGTGGGCTCAGAAACATGGCACACGAGTCCTGTGAAGAAACTAAGTTCCAACAGATGGAAGAGAAGTTAAGGAAAAAACTCAGCACATCATAAGTTCAGTTTTAGTTGAAACATTAATGGGGTTATAATGGGCAATTATGAGCATTCCTCTTTACTGAGGCAGATGAAAGTGCTGGGATCGATCTTTTATGGGTAATAAAAATACATTTAGCTCTTTATTACCTGTCTTAGCTGATCCGTCAAATTACCTGAAGTGATTCCAACCACCTCACCTTGAATTTTAAACATGGTGACAGCTCTAAAGTGTACTTTAATACAAACCATTACATTTTTTAACTCAAAGGCAGTATTTTCAGTCCGTACACGTAGAGTGTTAGTTTAATAACTACAGTATATGCACACACGTTTGGAGTGTTACTGGCCTGAATGGCAGTTATCTTTTGATATCACTCCTGCAGATGTCGGCTTTTTGTTCACCCATGACGCTGGATTTTGAGAAGTGTCTTTTAGATTAGCTTTATTTAGATTGACTGATCTGCTTTTTAAATGGTCCTAATCTAACCATAATCTGGGTAGCCTTCTGTTGATTGCTTTCTATAGAGGATGACAGTAGTGTCTGCGAGTACGTGAAATAAGGTACCTATCACTCCTATGCCAGCTGGAATGGACTTCAACCTCCCATGACCCCGATTTGTGTTGTGTAACAAGTGGACCAATAAACATTTTAGCACTGTCACCACCAATCTTAACACGTTGGGCTTTTAGCTCAGTGGAGCAGCCTCATGAAACCGCTATTATGAAATGCACTACATTGCCAAAGCTATTGAGTCACCCATCTAAATAACTGAATTCAGGTGTTCCACAACCACAGGTATATATACTGTAAAACCAAGCACCTAGGCATGCAGGAGTTGGGCTCGGCCCCTTAGTTCCAGTCAAAGAAACTCTTAATGCTTTGGCCTACCAAGACATTTTGGACAGTTTCATGCTCCCAACTTTGTGGGAACAGTTTGGCCCCTTCCTGTTCCAACATGACCTCCCACCAGTGCACAAAGCAGGTCCATAAAGACATGGATGAGTAAGTCTGATGTGGAAGAACTTGACTGGCCTGCACAGAGTCCTGACTTCAATCCAGCTGAACACCTTTGGGATGAATTAGAGTGGCGACTGTGAGCCAGGCCTTCTCATCCAACATCAGTGTCTGACCTCACAAATGGAAGAATGGTCAGAAATTCCCATAAACACTCCTAAACCTTGTGGAAAACCTTCCCAGAAGAGTTGAAGCAGTTACAGCTGTAAAGGGTGGGCCGATATCAACCCTATGGATTAAGAATCCGATGTCACTGTAGTTCGTACGCATGTGAAGGTGGATGAGCAAATACTTTTGACAATATAGTGTCATTTTGTTTATGTTGTGTAAGTACTCCCAGAAAGTTGATCTGTTCATCTGGATGTTGCGTTTTCATGGGGAAGAAACGTTGTGTCATTCATCCAAGTCTTCAGAATATAAGTTCATCTCGTTTTTCATCTGGATCGGACAGTTTTGAGCATGTTTAACTTTTACCCTCCTTCACATCAGACAGTCCTCTGCTCTGCAGGCGTTGCCATGACAAATGGCACACAGGCTAAGAGTTCAAAACAGGTGGCTGGGGTTGTTAATGTGTTTCAGCTGCTTTAGTGTTCATGAAACGAACAGCAGGTGCACTAAAGGGACAACAATGAGACGACCCCCAAAACAGGAATGGTTTTACAGGTGGAGGCCACTGACATTTTTTCCACTCCTCGTCTTTTTGGACTATGATCACGAGAGGCACATCCATGGAGGGATGCACAGACCTCTACAAGCTAGGCAACAGCACCCTGACTGCCATTAGGCGTCCGGATGAAATCCTTGGACCCACTGTCAGACCCTAGGTGGGTGCAGTGGGTCTTGGGTTCCTCCAGGTGCTCAGCAATACTCGGGCCTTGTCTGGTGAGAGTTCTGTGGCAGAGAAGGCCTTGTTGATTCTAGAGGTCAGAGGAGAATGGCCAGATTGTTTTAAGAAAACAGTAACTCAAATAACCACACGTTACAAGCACTGCAGAAGAGCATCTCTCAACATGCAACAGGTCCAACTTGAAGCAGATGGACTACAAGGCACGCATCCATCCTGCCTTGCATCAGTGCCTCAGTAATGGGAGTAAATAGTTGGTATTGAGAAATCTGAGCACCTGAGCGTTGTTGCTGAGCACGTCCAACTCTTTATGACCACAGTGTGCCCATCTTCTGATGGATGCCGTGTCACAAAGATCATCTCAAACTGGTTTCTTGAACACAACCATGTACACACGCTGTATTAAAATGGCCTCCACAACCAGCAAATGAATGAAGGAAGGATTAAGGCAGTTCTGAAGGCACAAGAGGGTCCAACTCCATACTCTTGTACTTAATGAATTTGGCTGTTTGAACAAGTGCAAGGTTACAGGTCTCGATACTTTCAAATGTACTGATAATTACTTTTGGCTAGAAGGAGTTATTTCTGTCTAAGATGTTGAAAGTTCATCAGATTTTCAAGAAATAATTGAAAAATTGTTCCTGGTGTGTTTCGGGTATCATTGGGCATTTAAGCCATTTCTTTCTCTGAAAGCTTAAAGGAGAGAGTCAGACACGGGTTCATGAGGTTCACCACAATGGACCGAATGTCCTTTTCACCTAGACTTGAAAGTCCTGTCTTTGCCCTGCCCTGTGCTGTGAAGAAGCCAGCTCATCCAGATCAGCTGAGGCAGTTCATGCAAGGCCAACTTTCAGAGGTTTCCCCCCAGGAAACTGCACAAAATGAAATATAGCTTAACTTCATTTTCATTTCCATTCGCTCTGTTTCCCCAAGGAAGGCATGACACAGCAGGATGGACCACTAACAGCAACTCTCTCTCTCACACACACACACACACACACACACACTCGGCCTCCAGCCTCTCATGTTGAAAAATTAAAAAAGACAGTGTTTA
>VOQJ01047942.1:0-17782 GCA_015052665.1 Apistogramma diplotaenia | reverse complement strand
TCAATTCCCGGGCTGTTTCCAAATTTCCCCCCTGTCTTCCCCCCCCCCCCCCCCCCCGCCCCTCCTGTCTCTCTCCACTACCAATAAAGTTGCTGTGGCCAAAAATGTAAAAAATTGGGGCTGTACATGTGCCTTCTTGAGCAGGGAGATCTTGCAGTGCAAGAATTCAAAACGTTACGGTGTTCTTGGTGACTGTGGTCCCAGCTGCCTTAACAAGCTCCTCCCATGCAGTTTTGGGCTGATCTGCCACCTTTCTCACAATCAGACAAGATCTTGTATCGAACTCCAGACTGAGGGCCATTTTTGATCATTTTATATTTCTTCCATTTCCAAATAATTACACAAAAGCTGGTGCCTTCTCACCAAGCTTTTTATTGATAGCCCACTCCAGCCTGCTGCAAGTCTACCATCTCATCCCTGATATCCTTGGACAGCTCTTCGGTTTTGCCCGTGGTAGTGGAGAGGTTAGAATGAAAGAAATTTTTTCTGGATTTTTCTGGCTGATTTTCTGTTTCTCTCCATTACCGAACTTCCATATTCAGCAGGGGGTCAAATAGTTATTCCCCCCACTCTATATAGATATGAGATATGTGTGAATGTTATGAAAAAAAAATGGACTTTTGTGTTTTAATGATTTTAATGATTTCTTGTAAACGAGACTTTTCAAACAAACAAACTAGTTCAACCCTTCTCTGTAGGCCTGGAGTCTATGAGGGAAGCGATGAATGAAAGCAGCAAACATTACAGAGCAGAACCAGAACGTGCTGCAGCAGCTCTGTTTGAGGGTGTCATCTTTATATTTCACTGTGACCGGGTCGTCACTGAAATGCTGACTAAAGCTGTTGTTCCCTGTGAAGAAACACAGCCAAGACAGATTTTCAGTCAAGTATTCTTCGAATCGGAGAAGTACTTGCAAGCTCATTTTACAACCTATAGCTGTATTTTATAGTTTTCAGCCTTGAGTGCTTTGTTAAACCTGGTTAAGCTACAAGGGTGTATTTTATGTTGTGAAAGGATGTGAAAGGACCTTTTCTGGAGCATCGCTAACTGAAACAGTAAAAATGAAACGGTGATTAAAAACAAAACTAAACACTGAAGTTTATTTTTAACAGAGAGAAACTATTAAAAAATAATCATAGCCAGAACTTAAAATGTCCAACCTGAAAGCTTCTTATACTGTACTGCTCTGTGCAGGTTGTGATGCTCTTTTTCTAACCGGAAATAGTCAAATATGTTGTTTCTGCAACATTTCTATGAAATGGAGACAAGCAATCAATACAGCAGTTTAGTTTGGTGGGTGGGGAGAGTGTTTTTAAATGCAACAGTCTGTACTGTTTTGGTAGTGCTCTGTATGAGAAACTACACAGAAAAGGCAGTGATTTCTTCTTTGCACCAACTCCTCATTACAGGAAAGCAACGCCGCTATTTCAATCCACTTTTACCCCTGATACTCACATTTTTACATTTTTAAATCGCTGCTGACAACAACGACCGAAGTAGCTCGTGATGAAAGTTTTGACTGACGTAAGTGCTTCATTGAGCTGAGCTTCCTGTCCTGGCAGCTCAGTATCAAAGAGATCCGGCAGTCCTCATGGCAGAGGCCGGCTCTAAAATAGCCGTGACCAAACGCTGTCACAGTCATAGCAGACTGCAGCTAAGTGGATTAAAGAAAAAAGAGCACTTATGAATATAATGCTTTAGATGGAGAGCCCAGACAGAAAAGTAGCTGTGCGAGGGGGAGACGCAGAGGGCAGGAAGAAAAATTATCAAAGTAGAAAGTAGGCAATCAATTATTTAGTGTAACAGCTGTGGTTTTTAGCAATACCAACCCTGTAGTGACTGCCAACAGTTCGTCCTACCTCTGCAAGTATACTTAAAATCCAAGTCTGGTTTAAATAGGATTTGTTGTACAAAGTCTGCAGAGCACAAACATGCTAAACAACTTCCCTCATTTAACAGGATTCCTCAACTTCCAGATAGATAGATAGATAGATAGATAGATTTTTTTCCCCCAAATGCCAGACAGTTAAGGAGGCTTTGGAAAATCTTTCTAACAAGATTTATTTCCCCTCAGTGAAGATTTTTATTTCATTGGTTCACCGAGCTCAACTCCAGCAGCCTGCCTATGTGTGTGTGTGTGTGTGTGCATGCATGCATGTAAATTAGTGCACACATAATCTCATCTTAAGCGTGGAGTTAAAGGTAGATGGAGGCGGATGCGCAGGATGTATCTTAAATGAAATCCTACAGTACATACAAAGCAGGAGAAAGAATGCAGGAGTGTTTATATATAAAGTTGATGGTAATAAGATCCAGGCATGAAGGTTCACAGTGTTTAGGCGGTTGTGGATTTTTAAATTAGGCAGTGGCCTGATATTTGTATCAGATATCCTCTAACACTGCCTCAAAGAGCTGCTCTGGATATCAGTGACAACAGAGCGCTCTGAGAGGCCGATCTGTTCAATTCAGTTCAGTGTTGCTCTGTCTGCCACTATTGACATCTGTGCACAGGCAGCGAGAGCAGAGAGGAACCAGTACAATCCTGAATGATACTAAAGGCCAGCAAAGCCTCTTATCTGAACTCAATTTGTTTATTGACATAAACAAATGTATTCTTTTTCATTTTGGGGTGGCTGTAGCTCAGGGGGTAGAACAGGTCACCCACCAATCAGAAGGTTGGCGGTTTGACTCCTAGTTGCTCCGGGCTGCGTGCCAACGTATCCTTGGGCAAGATACTGAACCCCAATTTGCTCTCTGACCAAAGCGTGTGAATGCATGTGAGTGTCAGATAATCAGCACTTAGCTTAGTTAAACATGGAAGTGCTTGAATGAATGTGGTGAATGTCAACATGTTGTAAAAGTGCTTTGCAGAAGAGTAGAAAAGCACTATATAAGAAATAGTCCATTTACCATTTTGTCAACTTTGGTCTGTTTGTTTTCGGACAGTGAAATATTTTTGTTGTAATTGTGCTTCTGTCCATCACCACAGTGGACTTTAGATGAACCCAACTCTTAAGCCCCGGTCACACAGGCACAGAGACTGGTCAGCGACCCCTCAGCAACCCCTCAGTGACCCCTCAGCGACCTCCGATCCAGAATATGCATTCCCCAACTGGTTAACAAGTTTAATGTGAAACTTTTGCCACATCTGAGTATCCACCACTGTAACAGTTCATTTACTGTAATGTATATAAATAAGGACAAGTGCAGAAAATCCCATTTTAAAGTGGAAAAGACCTGCCTACTATGGAAACACTACAACTTTCATATAAGTCACATGGAGTGTGCTCAGTACACTATGACTGCCAGGATGTACATGCCAATATTTTGTTGCCAATTACTATTACACCATCAGGCACCCTGTCCTTATGCCACCGGATGCAACCCCTTTGGTTCAAATTCCCTAAGTGCACTGGGCAGCCAGATGGTCTCTCACAGGCAGGCAGTGCAGCCCATGAACACTTCAGAGATGACAGTGTATTGTGGTGTGTTGCTCAAATTTTCTGCTTTATGAAATTTAACTGATGATTAGGAGAACTTTAATGAGATTACACACAGACCACACAAACACACACTGATCAATAGATGCAGCCTGTTGCTGTCTCACTCTATCTAACTAACTGTCATGCGCTGCCAGATCTATCATCGCCTCATAAACCGGCGCCAATCTCAATACAAAATGACTGGCGGTGCCACACTTCTGCACCAAAACCATCACCACTAACTACAGGGGCAACTTAGGGAGAAGGCATCAGATACAACTGTTGTTTTGAAAGCTGAGTGGAAAGAGTGAGCCGAGTGAAGCCTGGGGTCTGCTGTGAAGTGGTAAGAACACCAGAGGAGAGAGGAACAGACGCAACCGCCATGCTGAGCTGAATCAGATTAGGTTTAAATCTCTAACCAGCAGGATCACAGGATACTAAAACTCCACGTTACGGGGGTTTCCAAACACTTGTTTCTTCGTATATCCAAAGCCGAAATGTATCCAAATGGGAACACATGCTCCCATCCTCTCTATCACTGCAGACAGAGCATGAAAAGCAGCAGGTGTGACACACGCTGGGAAGTCAGACTGTGTGCTGTAGAGAGGCACGGTGCTGTTGAAAAGCATATGGCAAATCGAAAAGGACTGCGCTCACTGGCAGAACTGAGAGCACCCACAACATCACAGCCATTTGTACGTGTGCACGTGTGTTTGCATCGAGGAGTGTAACAAGAAAATGTGTGTGATGTTGTGTGGCGTCCAGGCATATTGTGAGACAGATGGCAGGGGGACGCTGCGCTTCCTCCAGAGAGAGGAAACAGCATTTCTCTCACTATGCTTCTAAAAACATAAGCTTCAACTTAAACATTGGAAAGAAAATTGGCCAAATTGCATGAGATAAGAGCAAAGAGAATGAGCGAGTTACATTAATCAGTGAGCATGTGTTGGAACAGACGCCAGCAGATCAAACTCTGACTGTGCAAAGGTGTTCCTTAAAAGATGAAAAGCACAGAGACCTTAAAAGTTTAGAAAATGATCTCAGCCACCAAATCTGAGATCAGCCGATCGCTTTATTCCACGGATCTCCATTTAATTAAGATGCCGTCTTTTCCCTGTGGTGACAGCAGGTGGTGGAAGGAGTTAAAGGCCAGTGCAATTTATACAGAATGTGATCTTCCTGCTTTTTTGTGGAAACAAGAGCAGTAGCAATTCCACTGCTATTAATCAACAACCCAAAAGTGAAGGGAGATGATTTAAGGTATGACAGTGCTCACTCGCCCCATCCATCACCATTCTATTCTATTTCTGTACCAAGTTAGAGTTTATCAAATAAAAAAAATAATCTCATCCGGGCAAATCTCATCACAGAAAATCTCATCAAAGGGGAGCGTACAAGTTTGTGTTCAGGACACGGAAACATTAGAAAACGTTTAATAACTGGAACGTCACGAGGTCCTGCGCTTTTGAACAACTGATTAAATATAAAAGCTGGATAAGCTTGTTAAGAGTCAAAGTTGAACAAGTCAGAGTTTGTTGTGAGGTCAAATCAAACCGTCAGACAGAGCAGTGCAGCAGGCTGCTCGGGATTCCTGTGCATCCTTAAAGGGCTTCAGAGGTCCTCAGCAAATAAAACTTCTTCATTTTATTCTTCACTTTTTATCTTTTGAGGAAAACATTTTTTTCCTTCTGCATGTGCAGCAACACTAATGCCTGGTTACCACTCAGAGGCTGATCATCTTTCAAAGGCTCTACTTTGATGTTACTGTTTGCCTCAGATTTTATGATAGTGTTTAGATATGTCATACTGCTTAGATTATATCACCCATCCACTGCTTTCTTTATTTGAATTGTCTGCCTCTGGCTGGATCTTGGCGCTGCCATCAGTCTGGTTTTGTTCGGACCTGTTCGTGTGTTCTAGTTTTGAGTCTTTTAAATGTTGCGCGCAGTCCGAACGCACAGAATCACGATTTCTTCTATGTTACGTCCCCACCTGTTACGCAAATCTGCACCCAGTTCTGCGCCAAACGGGGCTCTGTGATCTCCTTCACCGACAGTTATGGGTGACTGTTTCTAACGAGCCATTATAAATGCAGGCTCAGACGGCATACAGGTAAAACCCGGCCAGCAAGGTCATCCCTGAATCCCTAAAATCATTAAATTTAAACCAAAAAAAAAAGTACGTTAAGACATTTTAAAAAGCAGCACTTATATCTGTATCATTCCAAATACGTGTAGATTTCTGTATCATCCTACTGTATATTAATTTAAAAAATATTTTATGTGCATTTTTATGACAGAACCCCCCCCCCCAATCATGTCGCATCATGTTACTGAGATTGTTTATTAATATGTATCAAATACATGTGGAAGACTGCAGGCTTGCGAGCATGCACCAAATAAAACATCAAACACGGAGCTTCTCGTTTCATTCATTCTTCAACTTGTCTTGGGGGGGGCGGGGGGGTCGCTCAGCACATCTAAAGCATGATCAGAGAAATCTGTGCACGCTCTGCGTACGCTTGCTTTGAAACTAAATTTGAGTGCGCTACGTTATTCGCTGGTAGCCTGTAGCCCGCTGCCGCGTTTGAGAAGCAAGCGGTAACATCTTCTGTCTTTGCCACCGATTGCAGATTTCGAAACACAGACTCAAAGTGTGCCGAATCGCGCAGACGCACCGCTCAGTCTTTAAGCGCCGTTTAAAAACATCCAGCGTCACGTCAGCCGCCACAATCAGTTATTAAATCAGGATTGTTTTTTTCCTCCCCAGTTTCTTACCTATTTGGCTGAAAAGGAGAACCAGGGAGAAGATGATGTGGGTCCTTAGAAGTGCTGTGTCCATGATCTCATCAGTCGAATTAAACGTAAACAGGCAGGATTGGGACGGACGGCGGGTCGAGAGCGCAAAGATGCGCTAAGAGGTCATCATTCCGTCCCTCCTGCCTTTGATTGCAGTGGCAGGTTCGGATCGCTGTAGTTGGGCTCCTGTTGGTTCGGCTGGCTTTGATTTGAGGAGTGCGGGCTCGCGGGCTGGTTGGACGATTACAGACGCGCGTGTGTATCGCGAAAAGAGACGAGCTGTGTGCGCGCGCCGCCCACTGCCATTAATGGAAATCGCTGTTTCGCTCCTATGATATTCTTATGATATTGGGAACATGGTGTGTGCCTCTGTGCGCTATGCGGCTGTGAGCTTATAATCCAGGGCAGCGGCACGAACACAGTATTCAGTTTCCCTTCTGTCTGCAATGAGGTCATGGTAAAGTTGTCGGTGTTAGCATGATAAGAATATGAAGTGATACAGAGGAAACATGCATATGGTAAAGACAAAGTGTTCCTGTGCTCACTCATGTTATAGCGCTGAACAGTGACACCCTGATTTGTCACTGCACAGCACAATTTAAGGTATTTTTTTATCTTCCACACAGGATTATACAAAAATTCTTCATTTCTTAATATTTTGTTAGAATAACAGGAAATAGCTGCAGTGATTTATTGGAGTGTGCAACCATTTACAATATAAAAGGCAAAAACAGAGTTTGTACAATTCTAACAAGCTTCAAAGTCTACATTTGTACTTCCACTGAGACCATTTCTGGTGAGGCTTTAGCAAATGCAAGACTGCTGGATTGCCTAAAAAATACAATTAATAACTGGTAGTTTGCTAAGTTGTAGTATAAGTGGTTTAACGAACAAAGCATTCCTCTGAAAATGGTCAGGTACATGAGTGATAAAGCAGCCAGTGTTCACAACTTTGAAAGACCTTCAGAAAGCCTGGAGAACAAGACCAGTTTAAAAGATGAAGTTGGGTTCCATGGAAGGGCTCAAGACATTTGCACAATACTGAATGACCTTCTCCTCAGTCCTGCAATGAAATGGTTTTTGGATGTTTTACTGAAACCCAGAGACGTGACCCACATTTGGGCTTCACTGAGCTGAGTGGCACATCTTAGCCACAGCTCCACATTAAAGATGAGAGCTGGGCTTTGGGACGATTCTGGCCTATACAACCCTTGTGGTCACCAATATCAAGCCTGCACGATTCACACAACATATATGAGTGCCAAAGGCTGTCCTGGCTGAGGGATTTTTTTGGTGTTTAGCAATTGTGTTTATTATTAAGTTTTGATTTGTGTTTGGGTTTACTGCTGTGATTGATGTTTGTCGGTCTGGCTTTGTTTCCTGTCTGGCCCGTCTGTGTGTGAGCCCCCGCGTGCTTTTGGATTCAGCTCGTGGCTCCTTGTGTTTATCTTTTGGATTTCTGGTTTCTTCTCTTATTGGACTTTATTGTTTTTGTAAGTTTCACAGCCGAAAAAAGGCTTGCTGTTATTTCATCCCTTTTTGTTTTCGTGTCTGCTCTCGGGTCCTTACTCCAGCCTTCAATATTACACAAGCAGTCCAGCTTAGGTCTGATATGTGGGTTAGCTTCAAAACAGACATTTGGAGGATGACTATGCATGCAAGCACATCACAGATATATTATATATAGTTAAAGAATTACTTTGTTACTTAACAGAACACTACAAATGTGTCCATCAAATGATTCTGGCCATTTATTTGCATGCAGGAAAAATCCTGTTAACTGCATATTAACTGATCTGATTATAGCATGAAAAGCCATTGATAGGAAATGAGGACAGCAAATAGGCTAAGTGTTCCCACGGGCAATTTAAACATGTGTGACATCATAGGAAATACCCAAAAACGCATGGCGAGGTTGCTCCTAATGCCTCTAATGTTACAGATGGAAATCAGGTGGTGACCTTCTAGAAAAACAGCTTTCATTAGAGCACAAATGACTGTGGTGTGCTGAGCTGAAGCAGAATCAGAAACAACAATGTGGATCCAACCACGGTGCTACAGTGGAACCGGTGTGTGTGTGTGTGTGTGTGTGTGTGTGTGTGTGTGTGTGTGTGTGTGTGTGTGTGTGTGTGTGTGTGTGTGTGTGTGTGTGTGTGTGTGTGTGTGTGCTGTGAGAAAGATGGAGCGTAGTCTCACAAGCAACAGGCTTCAGTGGTGCAATAACACAAAGTAGTGGGAGCCAGGCATGACTCACAATAACACACAGCTCTTGTTACTCTGTGTGCATTAATTAGCATAAATTAAGAGTGATAATCCCCCTCAACTCAGGCGGGATTTTTGTTTCACTTGTTGGACCAACATTTTTTCGGATGCTTGTTACAATATCCTCTCTGCCTCCGTGCTGCCGGGACACAAGCCTGCATGTGCGTGCATGTGCGTGCATGTGCGTGCATGTGCGTGCATGTGTTTGTGCAGACTGTGGAAAACGTGTTGATTGCAGCCTCAGATTTTGTAATTACTGACAAGAATAGAAAATTGAAGGGAATTCATTTATTTATTTGTTTTTATAGCAGAGCCTACAACACAAATGTAAAAAAAATGAGTGGAAATGAATCAGATCATCTAATAACACACATGTTCACGCACACAGACCCACACACCGCCTGCTCTGACACTAGCAGCATGATGGAACGCCTCCTGCAAAATAAGCAGAGCTTTTTCACATCCTGTTGCTGAAGAAAGCTGATTCTGTTTTCAGTGCACACAGGCAGCTATGGATTATGGATTATGTGTTTGCTCTCTTTCCTCACTCTCCCTGCGCATTCACATCACGAGTGGAACAAGGTCAATAACCTGACGGGAGCTCATTTAGGTTACCCGCAGTGAAGATTTTCGCCATGTTATCAGTGGCGCCTCTAATCACTGATTTAATGAAGCTTTTAAAAACAGATTCACTCCACAGCCGCCAGGAATCAGCTTCACATCGTACTTGTAACTATAGACGATTTCTCTAGTAGTCTTTAACATAACTAAACCAGTGTGACAAAACCTCATACTGAGTTTCAGTGATAGGCTTAAAAAGAGTGCAATCATGAGGCTTAATTACACTAGCAGCAGAGCCAGACCTCTTTTAGGTCAGGTTACTTTTCTGCAGACAATAAACATCCCAGTTTCATGGAATCTGACCAACGTGCCCAGTGGTTAAAGAGTGTAAAAACCTAAAACCTTACATGAAAATAAATGCAGCTGATCTGCTGTTGAAGTGCATTTTTAGATTTCTCAGTAGAAGCCTCATTATTTTTCCTTGCACATGTGTTTCTGTGTGGGCGCTGGATTGAGTGCACATCTTCATTTTATGGGCCTGAACCCACAATGTTGTGTATCTTGTTCTGGATGTGATGGTTAAACGAGCCAGACGGAACAACGGGGATTTCTCTTCGGTTAAAGCTGCTAACAAGGCAACAAGAAAATGGAAAGGCCACACAAGAATACAAATATTAATAAATGTTGCTAGATGGGGTCAGTAGTCCTTCTGCTGTGAACAATCTGCTGTGAGCTAAAGTGCCACTCATAACTAAACCTGTTTATACCCCACTCTGCATTTAATCATTATTTATTGTGTGTCTCTGTCTCTCTTCCACAGTGTGTCTCCTTTCCCTCATTCCCAAACAGTCATGGCCCCTCCCTGAGCCTCAGCCGGAGGTTTCTTCCTGTTAAAAGGGAGTTTTTCCTTGCCACTGTCACCAACTGCTTGCTCTGATTGTTGGGGTTTTCTGTGTATAAAAGGAGGGTCTTTACCTAACAATATAAAGCACCTTGAGACAACTGTTGCTGTGATTTGGTGCTGTAGAAATAAAACTGAATTTAATTGAATTTATTAATTTATGAATAGTATTATTTAGAAATTTAAGAAAGCCTGCATGTGCCTTCTATTGTATGTACATATAGTGCCAAGAAATGGTATCTCAATCTGTGGGGAAATGCATAAAATGCATAATCTTTGTTGTTGTTGCATTACAGTCAGTGTCCCTAGCATAAAGATGTACTCACAAGCAGACAGAAAGGCTGACTTAAGATAGTAAATGTCATTTCCAAGTTGGTAGTGAAATTGAGTTGCAGGTGGCAATGGAAGGTCAATATCTTGGACACCACTGGTTTGACAAATACTGGTCGATGGTGTGTGTGTGTGTGTGTGTGTGTGTGTGTGTGTGTGTGTGTGTGTGTGTGTGTGACTGTGTTCTGATATGTACCTTCCTGGAATACTAAAGGTTCCACCAAACATCCCGGAGTCATCGCTCACTTGAAACACGATTCATCATGTGAGAAAAAAGTGTCTGCAATTATCTTTTTACATTATTCAGACCTCATTATCAGCTCGTTCCTTTCTTATGTCTCTCTGGGGAAAAGACGCCATCTCACAACACTGAGATGCTCTGACGTGACGGCCTGCAGCACATAGTGATAAATGGACTGAGTGAACAAATCTAGACGTGTAGATCATTTATATCACACGTTTTCAAGTTAACATCATCATCTCATTAACCTCACTCAGATGAAGCATCTACATGGCAGTTTCTATGTCGCCAGGAAGAAAGACAGAGGCAGCTGGTGAGAGAAGGAGAGAACCAGACAGGTACACAGGAAGGTTCAATAAGGATAATCCACAGGAAGTCCAAGTAAAGTGGGTCAGCCATCACATGGTTTGCTCTATAGCTCTACTTATGATAAACTGAATTATTAGTGTTTAATAAAAGCACGAGCAGTTTTATTCCAGCTTTCTTTCACAGTGGGTGTAACATGAGCGAGATGAAGGGCGGCGGTGATATTTCTGTGTGTTTGGGCACTCTCAGAAAAAGAAGAAAGTAAGCTGTGATGCTATCTCGCCCCCACGGGTACATTTACTGTAAATGATCTGAACTGTGGTGAGTAGGCACATACACTGTCATCAACGTCCCCACATGCCAGATTTGCCTCCCTGAGACTTTCATCTTGCCCAGAAATGAAGATTCAAGAGGAAGGATGTTTATGTTGACAGGCTGGAGGAGTTCCAGCACACCTCACAGAGATACAAGAGCAAAGTGACAGAGCAGGGCTTAAAGATTATATGCATACTGTCACTGAAAGCAAACTGTTCCCAGGACTCTATGTAGTGAAAAACGAAGGGCACCCCAGGACTCAGTAGCTTTAAGGACCACCTTTAGCAGCCATAACTTGAAGTAACTGTTCTCTCTGATTTTCTAAGTCTCACTCTTCTTTCCAACATTGCTTCAGCTGACTGAGATTTGTGGGTATTTGGTTATGCACAGCTTTCCTAAGGTCCCACCACACATTTCAATTGGGTTACACCTGGACTTTGGGCAACTGCAGCACCTCGTTCTTTTTGTACCGTGAAAACGTTCTTTTTCACGTGATCATTGTATGTGAGGTTTTTCATCGTTTAATCAAAGTTTAAATACAGAATGACAGAATCGATATAGATGTAGAACTGCACGCTGGTCAGCCGAACTTACAGGAAACAAAGATGTGTAGTGCCCACACTGACATGAAAACAGCTGTGGTAAACAGCAAGGTGCAATATATAAATATGAAATGAAATGGAATTAAAAAGCCTCACAAGCAGGGGTTAAAACTAAAGGTTTAGCTTAAAAACAAGGTGCAAATTGCAGCCTTTTGGTCTGAGAACTGACTTTAAACCCAACTGTCTTTTGACAAACACTGACATCCTGACATGACTGACAGGTGACAGCAAGCTGCTGGTCACCCCAAAGGAACAGGTATTCATATACGAGATGCTCTTTCCACAAAGAGTCTGTTGCCTGCTGCTGCTGCTGCTGCTGCTGCTGACAACAGTGGGAGGAAGAGGAAATGCTTCAGCTTTGAAATGACAGAGGATCAACCACCTCACTAGTTTGTTTCAAAAAAATGAATGTCTTTCAAAGAGAATGAGAAAATAAGTTTGAGAGCGATCGGTGTCAAATGAAAGAGGGGAGAGCCTGCATTACACAACTGGTTGATCCCACAGAATTAAGCTTCATATCTAACCTCCTATGTGGACGTCTGCACGCTTGGAATAAAAAGCAGTGTCAAAACGGCCAGTGCACTTAAAAGAAAAAAGGAGGGGAAAAATCAATATTAATTAAAGCACAAAACTTCCAAACCTCTATGCTCTGCTTTAATTCCCTTCTAAACATTTTAAAACTTTCATAACAGCTCGATATATTTTTGATGAGTATGACTGCGTGTGTAGTCACCCTCATGGCTGCTGAAGGGCTTCTTAAAGCTACGCAGAAGGAGGGAAGTACAGGGGCCAGCTTTGGGAACAGATCAGATGGAGAAATCAAGATCATGAACATTGTTTTTGATGGAAACTGCACCTGTGCCATTTCACGTTCATTATTTCTGAAATCCTTCCACCCGCCAGCATCATTTTTGTCTTTCTTTTGGTTTATTTTCACAATTTCATAGAAAATAAAATAAATTCAATTATGAAGCACTTTAGAATAAATGCACAATTTTGAGGAAAGCCTTTTCATAATACAAACCCTGCTTATCAAATATAAAAGCAGCGCTGCTCCTTCACAGAACACAGTTAGAAAGCCCAGGCTTTATAACCCACTTCCATTTAAGGCTATTTGGTTTGAAGCAGTGCTTAATGTGGCAGACCTTCCCAGAGAATGAGCAAATAGAGTGAGAGTGTGCAGGGAGAGGGTGTAAGGGGGGAAGACTGGAGCTGGGCCAAGACGTATACTTCAGCTGGAGTTCCTGGTCTTGCAGAAAACACCAGTTTTCAGGTGCTGAGGGTCAGTGTGAATGAGGTTTAGTTATTAACATGGCTCAGGGTGTTCTCCGGCCTGCACTCAATTTCAAAACCAAGTTTTCTCAAGAAGCCAGTCTGTGAGTGTACTGCAAGTAAACGCGATGATGTAATCCCTGAAGCTTCCTGTTGTCTCCATATTTGTTGCCCTGTGATTACTGTGGTGCTGCTTCACATCCTAATTAAACAGTCCTGTCATGACCGTGGCTTTGCCCCCTCTTCATTCCGACTGCCTCTCTCTTTCCCATCGTCTTTCCGTGCACCAACCACGGGGCTCAAAGACTCATCAAGACCCTGCAGCGTACATACAAAATCACATGGTTCTTAACTCCATTCTCCAACTTTCAAATTACAAGTCGGACTTGCTTAAACGTCATGTATGCCTTGCTTCCAGCAATCGGAGCTGCCCGAGCCACTCTGTACTACACTGAAGTGCCTCTGAGACCCGAATAAAATCTATTGAACTATTAAACTGTTATCTCTGAATCCAGCTTTTGATTCTTCAGTGCTTTCGTTCCTAACAAGTGCCTGTGATCCTGCGACATGCTTTTGTGCCCCCCAGATGAAACGAGCCTCTGTAAGTCCACGCTTAACTGAAACGAGGATGCAGAATCCCCAGTCACGCATTACAAACGTGAGGGAGGCACTCATTATTCATCACTCTGAGATTTACAGCGCATCTTCAAAACTTAATGCATTTTTTAAGCTGAACTACATTTGCAGAGCGGCTACATAAGCTGACAAGCATGTTTACTATGAGGGTTTTTGACGGCCTGGTGGAAGAGAGCTCATGGCAGATGCACAGGATTCCAGATATTTCAGATATTAGAGCATCTTCTTACAGCCTCAGCTGATAAGATAACAGTATAACACAGCTGGGTTGTTGGTGTTTCTATAAAATATGTGTGTCAACAAAAATTCAAATCAATTAACTCGTCCCACTGTAGTAGTGACACTGGTACGGACAGTTTTTAGCTAATATTAAACGTTTCAAGCATCAACGTTTCATTTCTTCTTCTTCTTCTTCATCGGTTTTCCACGTACTTCCAGGAAAGCTGTTTCTATAAATGCTTTTGCTTGAATCTCCATAACGAAGCGAGCTCAAATGCAAACCCCTGATTAACAGCGGAAGAAGCAAACTTGAAGTGAGGTCAGTAAATGGTGTGCGGCATAAATAGTGAATGAAGTTCTGTCTCTAAAGAGGCACGCTCAAGTCTCTCACACACACACAAATAAACACTTACTTTCCCCAGAAGAGAGTGAGCCTCTCACCCTTGCATTGGGGTGCTTGTGTTTTCCATTCCCTTCAGTCTGCACAAGCACTGGGATGGATTTCTACTGGGCACCATGGCAACCATTGGGGCTATTCTCCATCACTGTGGCTGAGGGAGGAAAGAAAAGGGAGAGTTAATCAACAACACACATTTTGTACTAAGCTGTAGACACACACTCCGCACACACACAGAAGCTTTACATTCACTTAGTGTTTGTTGAGGCATCCACGGATCTTCATGATATATATGAATATTTTTTCCATCAAAGATGTGAATAAATTCACTGTCCACACAAGCAGGCACAATCTAAGGTTCAGCCTCCAGTTAAGGCTGGTGTAGAATTTGAGTGAAGACAAGAACATCATCTGTATGCCGTTAGTCCAGCAGATATGGGTCACTGAGTGTGACAGTCAGCAAATATCCTGAAGTTTCAATTCAACTTCATTTTGTTTATATAGCACCAAATCATCATAAACAGTCTTTTTGCCCTTATGAGATCAGGACTTTTCCCCTCGTATCTTCACAGAAACATGACAAATTGAAAAAAATTAAATAAAAAAACAAAGAAGGGAAAAATCATGTTCAGGTTCAGGGTCCAAGTTCAGGGTGTACCCTGCCTCTCACACTGACAGCTGGGATAGGCTCCAGTCCCCTCGTGGTCCTCAATTGGATAAGTGGAAGAAAAAGAATGGATTGTTCCAGATAATCCATCCATCCAGGAGCACATTTCATTAATGTTTCAGCCTTAGTTTTGGGTAAGATGACTCACATTTAAAAATAATAATGCAAACTTTTATTTAATAATAATAATAATAATGCATTAGTCTTATATAGCGCTTTATTTTCAGAGAACTCAAAACGCTTACAATTTCGTGCATCATTCATTCACTCCACAGTCACACTTGGTGGTGGTAAGCTACAACTGTAGCTACAGCTGCCCTGGGGCAGTCTGACAGAGGCGTGGCTGCCAATTATGCGCCTATGGCCCCTCTGACCACCACCGTCACCATTCGCACATTCACACCACACTAGGCAACGTGGGGTTAAGTGTCTTGCCCAGGGACACACGACAGCATGTGCTTAGGTGGGGACTCGAACCAGCAACCTTCCGGTTGCAAGGCAAGCGCCCACCTACAGCGTCACTGCCTATTTATATAGCACCATTTGAAACAAAGTTACAAAGTGCTTCAGGATTAAAGAAAATTAAGAATCTAAAAGCAGGTCAATTAAAAGCAGATAAAGGAGAATTAAAATAGTTAAAAATGATTGCTAGGAAGAGATTGTAAAACATTACAAGGACGACAAAAATAACTCAAAGTGGAGGCACTAAACAGGCCGACTGTAAAAATATGTATTTAAGAAGCATTGTTTTTCTTTTTACTGAGGAATCTACACTTTGTTATCTCAGACATGTACAACGAGTTACTAAAGTCTGGTTAGAGAAATTAAAAGTATGCATGACTGTCTCCAGGTTTCTGTGGAAAACTGCGCTGACAAGCTTATGTAGGCTTAGGTGGTTTTCAGCCTCACTTTGAGGAGATGTGTGTGGGTTAGCTGCATCAGGCCCAGTAAGGATTACTCCACTGGATACAACCTTTCAATGTACTGCATGTCATCTGCACAGAATTGAAACTCACACTATTACCTGCAGGTGGCGTGGCCCCGGGGTTACATGTACACAGAAAGCAGGAGTTCTCCAAGGACAGACCCCTGAGGTGCCTTTCTCATTGAGGATGACTATGACTTACAACTGACAATACTGAAAGAACTATCCTGCAAATACAATTAAAACCACCTTAAAACTGAACTAGAAAGGCCAAACCAGTGTTGGAGATGACTCCATAAAATACAGTGATCCACAGTGTCAAATGCAGAGCTCAAATCTACCATCTTTCATCAACTGTCTCTGTGCTGTGGCATGTTCAAAAACCCAACTGGAATGTTTCAGAGTCCAGTTCTGTTAGATGATTTTCTTGTCCAGTGTTTCCTCTCGCCCTGTGACAGCTGGGACAGGCTACCCTACAACCCTGAAAATGGATGGGTGGATGGATGGATGGATGATGGATGGATGGATGGATGATAGATGGATGTTATTTGGTATACCTAATAAATATATAACAACGTAACAGGTTAATGGCGCTCGTGAACAGCAGTTGTTGCACAGTCAGGATCCCAAACACAATGGATAGTGTAGATCAAACAGATATTGCATCAGTGAGTGTTAGTTCAAGAAATTAAATGTTGCACGTTAGATTTTAGTTGTGTGAGAAATATTGCACTTTTGAAGGGAAACAGTGCAGGGGAGGATTTGGTTGTGAACAGTCCTTTATGCTGAGTCGTGGGATGCCGACAACTGTGGCAAGAAAGAAACTTTTGTGCAATCTGGTCCTGTTTGTGATGATGGTGTCTGCTTTTCCTCAGGCTGTAGGCTGTGTGTTTGGGCCTGAGGAGAAAGTGGGCAGGGCGGTGTGGTCGTGTCATCAGCATACGTGGGACTGTTGCCTGTGCTAGAGAGACACTGAATTATTACTCTGGGTGAGACACTGTCTGGACCTGCTTCACCTGTTTCAAAGCCCCCAGAACCTGAGTGTGAGACACCTGAATGGCTGAATCATTGGGGTCACGGAGGAGTTTTGTTAAGTCTGTCAAATCTGGCACTGAAGTTACTGAGACAGCCTAGAAGGGTGTTGTCGCTCTCCTCCATATCCGAGTTTCTGATGTAATTAGTGACAGACTGGATTCGCTGCCACATACTACATATTTTATTGTGTAGCTAGACGCCTTTGAGTTGTTGAGAATATGCCCTTTAAGCAGCACTTATGGATTTACCCAGCTCGTAACAGGCCCACTTATATTTATCACCGTCTCCTGACTTGTAAGCCTCGTATCTATTCCTGATTTTCCTGCAGACATCTGCATCAAGTGGTTTTTGACTTGGGAAAACACGGACACATCTGGAGGGGACACAGGTGAACTTACACCAGCTGAGGTAGTCACTAACTGTCTCTATGTAATCATGTATGCTGCATGTCTTTGAATACTTTCATATCTGGTAGCTCTAGACAGCTCTCCAGACTTGCCAGTGCACTGTCGGACCAGGTGTTGGTGGTTCTGGTTATAACTGGATCAGCTTTCAGCCGTTTGATGTATGAGGGTTTTAGGATTGTCATATGATCAGATTTCCCAAAGTGGGGTTTGGGATCGACCTGGTATGCATTCCTGATGTAGCAGCCGTCTAGTTTTTTCCTCTGGTTGGAAAATTCACAAACTGGTGCAGTTTCGGCATATATTTCCTGAGACTGCAGTGATTAAAGTCCCCAAGGATGATAAGAGCACTGTTGGGATGAGTTTTTCAGTGTCCATTTATCATGTGGCGTTTGTTCAGTGCAGTCTCCTCTCTTGCTGGGGGGGGGG
>VOQJ01047940.1:49549-61808 GCA_015052665.1 Apistogramma diplotaenia | reverse complement strand
AAGTACATTGAGTGTTCTGACTTCAAAACACTCTATTTTACCATGAGGTTATTGTTCCAAGCAGAAATCATTTCTTACTTTCAAAAAAAAAAAAACAGTGAATTGTAGTGTCATCTACATTTCTGTTTAAATAATCTCTCATTGCTTTAACACCGAGATGTCAAACATGCTCTGAAATACAGGGGCCTTACCGAAGAAAATAATGTGCACAGTTTTAACATAAGAATACACTTTTATTCCCATGAAGGAGAATGTCGTGTCAGTCTCCACACTTTGATGATAAAAGCCATCAGTGGACTTCAAAGAGTCCTTGTCTTTAAGGGGGTACGGGACAGGCGCTGTCAGGAGTAAGAGTATATTTTTATGCTGATTTGACAGCTCCACTGCATTTTCTGCTGCATTGATCAAATAAAGCCCAGGCAAGGAGGATGGGGGGAAATTTGCACCTTGATCATCTGCAGTTTACCATGTGCCATTGAGGCAGGCCTTTGATTAACATCAAAGGCTTTTCAATTTGGCTTGGGAAAGCAAATCTGGCACCAGGAATACATTGAGACCACAACCTAAGAGGGACACCTTTCCAATCTACAGCAGGGGCTCAAAAACACAAACGCTGACAACACCCTGATTAAATCAGCAGTTTCAGGCCTACACAGGTAAGAGGTAAAAAAACAAAACAAAAAAAATTAGGTTGTGCAATAGGTTAACAATCTTTAGATAAACAAGAGGCAAGTTGGAGGAAACACAAACATAGTTCCAGTGCATACAAATGATTATACAATACAAATTGTCTTAACGATCTGTGACAGGTTTTAGGGTTCAAACTTATGTCACTGATCTTCATGTCTATGAGCAAAGAACTACCAAAATAAGAGTCTAAAAACTCTAAATAATTCTGGAAGTAGAAACCACAATATGTTTTTTCATGCTGAAAAAATGAAACTGAAGAAAATGCATCAGTTTCTTTGCAAAGACGCCCTAATGGATAAAAAAAAAAAAGCAGTCTACCAAAAGGGCACATGTATTCCACTGAGAACTTATAAATGAATATTTATAATGAATTTAAATAAGTGAATATTTTTAAACCTAAACTGCTAAAGCATCTATATATCATACAGACTTTTATGAGAAATAACATTATCTATAGAGCAATGACGATTACATCATAGGCCATTTCAGCTTTTCATTTTCCTATTTAAGTGATTAAAAGCTTGCATTTGCGGATGGCACATTTTGCCACGCATAAATTTACTTGGCTGAGCCAAAGCATATTTTACATTTTAATTCTCATTCTTTCATCCGTCCATGAACCATTGGAAAATCCCCTCACTCTTATTTTGTAAGTTGAGTTGCCACAAAATGTAGCTTTTCCAGATGCAAAGTGCTCACATACTTTGCAAACCAGAAACATGAGAAATGAAATCACCTTTTGTGCAAGGCTTTTCATTCTCCCAGGAGCTGAGTGATGCGCACTACAGAGATGGCCATGTTCACTTCTGTAACTACTGCAATTTAAATAATCATATTTTCAATTAGAGACCATTTGCTAGATCAAAATAAAAAAATAAATGACTGACATGATTAGAAGCTTGGACTTGTCGATTTCCACTGTTCCACTGTAATACTGACCATGTGAACCACTTCTGGATAGATGGGTTCAGTGATGACGTTCCTGTTGTGGGTGATGTACTCCACCATCTCGCTGAGTGCGGCTCGTTTCACCTCCTTCCATTTCAGGTCACTCAGTGGGTCTGAGACAAAATCGAAGAGGACGCAGCACTGACGCAACTTCTGGATGAACAGCTTCTCCTGCTCTGCAGGGGGAACATCTATGAAACAGAGGGGGAAGAAAAGCTGGAATTAAGGTCTTCCATTTGGGAGAAGATCTCACCTGTATCTGAACAGAGCAGAAACAAAATTGTCAAACAAACAAAATGTCAGTGACTAACATCAGACGGAGCAGCAGCGAGGTATAGCACATAACAGTAACCATTTGTCCCTCCTTTAACGGAGCTAAAGAAACTGTCACTGTCAGTGAAACTGAACGCTGGCAGAATTATTTTAAATGTTTTGCCAAGGAATCACTCCATTTTTTTGCAACCATATTTTATTTTGCTGATACTGGATAAATGTATGTGAGGTTCTGTGAGGCATCGTGAAGGCCTTAAAGACAATAAGTGCAACATTTGCTTACAGCTTATGAATTTGACAGACTGCAAGGCATGCCTCTGAATAAAATTCAGTTTACTGAATTAGTGCTGTACCCATTCAACACAGAGCGATTTGCTGCGTGGGTGTGTTTCATTTATTTGATAGCTCAGCAAACACTGAAGAGCCTTCTGAAAAGTCTTTAATAGTACAAACACCAGATACCCAAATTTTACATTGCTGGCTTTACTCTGGGCACGACTGCATTGTTTCTTCTGATTTCACTCAAACTGCAAATTTGTGCACAGCAGCTCAGCTGCATGCCTGTAGATAAGCATTTTGGTTGATAAAGCAGAAGATATCAGTGGCAGATCACATGAAGGTCCCAGTGCCACATGCATCGACTGCACACAGCAGCTCTCTGTGCCACCAAAGCACCGGATGAAGAAAGCCTGCTGCTAGCCAAATAACAAATCACAGCTGCTTAAAGAAACCACCAATCAGAGTAGACCGCGCCCCCCCGCCCCCCCCCAGCCAACGCATTGAAGGGTCAGGTATTGAGAAATCTTTATTTTTTTTTGCCCCCAAGGACAAGAAAAACTGGTCATCCAAATAACTTCAGACTCAACTTCACACACATCCTGTCATAAATGAGAGTAAGAACCAGTTCATTCAACTAAATTACTTAATGACTGACACGGCACCACTACATCAATGAGGCAAATTATCTAAATCACCCTCTGGGAATATAGGGCCACACCTGTCTGTGTATTGTTATTAAAGCTGCAATTAAAAAAAAAAAATGCAGGATGAGCGGTTAGCTGAAAATGTGATCTGTGCCAGCTCACAAATACATCAACGATTAGTACAGGATGAAACATTTTTAGTCAACAAGTCAATTTACTGCATTCAAAAAAATGAACCTTAAAAAAAGTTACTGGTAATAAAGGCACTAAACGCCATGCCAAAACTTATACTGTATTCTATATCATATATTAAAATAGATGATTTTAATAAACTTTCATAGTGTCTAGTAATAATAGCTTAGTGCAAAGTAGTTTGTATTTGTTTTGTTGGGTACTTTAGATTGCTCAGAGGGATATTGAAGGGTTTGCACAAAGCATTCATCAAAATGTTTGCAACCAGTGGCAGGTATGAAAGCACAGAAGGCTTCATAAACAAGAAAAAGAACTGAAGCTCTACTCCAAATCTACAGGTAACCATTTTGACAATTTTAGAAAATGGCTATAATGTGTGCTCGCGCCTCAGCTCTTGTCAGTACTCAGGAAGCAGAGCTGCATAAAGTACAATGCACTTACAGCTTTTTTTAGACAAAACCAGAAAAGACACCATTACTATAAATCAGTCTATACAGCACCGAATTACCAGCAGTGTTATACACACTACTGTGATTGGTGCTTCAATGGGGCACAGCTATTTCACTAAGGAAAAGAACTACTTTCCTTTACAATTATCAAAATGTCAGGAGCAGCCTGTAATAAATGAAGTAGAGTAAGAGAGAAGAAGCTGCTTCTGCGAAATAGCCTCAGTCGATTTGATTTCCGAGCTCCGAAAAAATACCATGAAACCAAAAGAAATGGACTGGTGCTCATTGATTTTCATCCAACACAGGGATTAGTGCCTTAAAACAGAATGTCACCTTATAAAACCTTCCTATGGGGCAGCATTAATCTCTTCGTCACAGTCTGTGATCATGAGTCAGTCTCTTCTCCCCATTAACAATCTGCATGTGTACCCTACATCACCATGGTGACCGCAGGCAGAGACAGGACTTTGGACCGGGGGGGGGTGACCACTGCTAATCAGAGATGCATGTAGGCTGCTGTTTGTACACTGGAATCAAGAGACCACTGAATTGCTGATCACATCAGCTGAATGATGTGTTAGCCGAATGCACCGCGCAAAACATGAAAAGCTCCGTCGTGGAGTAAATAAAGTTGATCAGCGCTTCCTCTAACATTGAATAATCTCACAGATACATTCATAGACTTGCATTAACTTCAATGAACACTTTGGAATGAAGAATCAAACAGCACAGTGATCTGTAATTATTTAGTGTATTCTTTGTGCAGCCCTGTTTTACACAAGTTGATGCCAGACAAAATGTTAACAGCTAGCACCAATAAAATAGGTCAATTCTAAAAGATTCAGTAATGTGGGCAATGCTCACAGACTAGAACCTGAAACTGCGACTGACAGCACAGCACACCTCCACATTAGTCACAGTGGCAAAGCTGGCATTTCATACAGCATGAAGCACAGCTGTCTGACTGCTACCTGTAAATCCCACAGGTTCTTTTAGGTAGACTACTTATTGGTTTGTTTTTGAATCTGTAATGCATTTGCTTTATAATTCCCCATCATGGTTACAGTGGTGCAGCTTTGAAGTGAATCATCCAGATGCTACTGTTGCTTCCTTTTTTATCTAACATCTAATCATATCCTATGTCACTTGTTTGATGGGGGTTTTCTGCACTTATATATGGTTTTACAGATAGTCCCTCATTAGGTTTTATGGTATTCCTTTTACATTTTACAAATACTTATACATGCCATTAAGATATTGTGGAAACTTTAACAGATTTCAAGGCATTTTTGAGTTTAGATTCAGGTTTTAAGACTTAAATTTGTTAGCTTTTCAGTCCTCATATCTAAACTTTCTGTGCAAGTTTACCTACGCTACAGAGAATTGTACTTGCATTTTATCTTCTATATTTATTTTTTATTTTCTATTTTATAATGTGAAGTTGCTACAGTAGCACCTGTTTCACTACAAAGACTCAAAATTTTCACCAGAGTAGCTTCAAGATAAATGAAGACCACCTGTGTAAAATTACGGTTTAGTACACCTGCATCTAGAAGGTTTGTGCCATTACTAACAAGCTGAGGCACAGGCCCACCCATGAGCAACTCAACCTCAACTCATCATCCTCCGAGTGCCAAGAGGTCTACCAGCTCCTGTTACACAACAGCACTAGGGTTTCTGAACAGGCCCTAAAATATTAAGAGACGTGCTGTGCAACTGCAGACTTCACACACAAGCATCTCTGCATGGATCAGTGAATAACCTTTACTCATCTAAAAGCTCCAGCATGCATACAGGAAACCAGCCACGAACACAAATTGCTTCTGAGCGCAAATCTTGACTCAGAGATTCTCTGCTACTGAATTTGAAAATAACTGTTTAATAAAGTGCCACTAATGGCAGATGAGTTGCGCATACCATCTGCCAATTCAGACATATGACACCCAAACCAGGGACGGGTGGCTTTATGCCAGTGACTAGCTTTAATTATCGTTATGCATTTAAATGTTATGAGACCGTGTTAACAAGCAACAACATGAAACTAACATCACTCTGTGATAGTAGCGAGCATATGTAATAATAGGCTGCATGCTAAACACACACTACCATCTGTATAGGTTACTGAACAACTGTGGATACCAAAGAATAATTTTAACCTATATATAAACATTATCCCTTATTTTGATAGACTACAAACACTCATAGGCACTTTTGGCATTTATCTAGAGACAGTTATAGTTTCCTACGTCCATCTGAAGCAACAGTGACTCAAAAGAACACAGGAGATACAACAACAAACAGCCTTTCAAGTTATGTTATTCACATTACACCAAAACAATACAGATATATACAAACTAACAACAAGCTTTGACCTCACTTCCTATTACATCAATAGTCTTGATGGGGGAGGGGAGACTAAAAACTACCAATCTTTCTCACTCCCTTTCCCTCCCTCCCTAACTAAAGCTAAGCTGTCTTGGGAGCACCCTTCCTCGTTGACATACAAACACAATCACCTGCTTCCTCTTCCAAAAATCCTCCTGCCAACAACACTTAAAAAAAAAAAAACACTCATTCTCTTAAAATGACTTTCAGAAAAGTCATAAATATATAATAGCAACCTTTTTTCAGTGAAAATTACCAGCTGTGGCTGCTAAACATTCAAGCCCATCTCTTTAAACAGACCAGTACACAGCACCAGAAGAGATTTCCTATTCTCACCTCTAAAATGCATGAGGGCCACAGGCTGGAAAGGCCCATTGGAACTCGGTGCATCCAGAACCATCCCACCGGCAGCTCTAGTACATGCCAACATCAGTGAGCTGAGGCAGAAAGCGGGAGCGAACAGGGAAGCCCAGGCTAAGGCGAGGAGCCAGCCTCCATTTTAGCACGAACACTCAGAGCAGAAAATGAAGCTCCCCTGCTGCTGGAGGGAACCAGCTAGTTAGTGATGTCATCCCGCCCAGAAGCGACCCGATTGGCTGGCTGTAATCACATGGGCGGGCCGTCAGAATAAATAAACATGAGGAAAGCGATTGGCTGGTGGACAGAGGAGAAAGGGGTGGACCAGATACTGTGATTGGGCCAAGAGCAGCTACATCTGTCAGAGTTTTTAAAGCACAAACAACACGGCTGAATTCCATTTAACCGGTTTTGAAATGAACACAAATGAAAAAATAATACCATGAAATATAAATAAGTCCACAACATTTGGTTTGCTTGTAAGAGCCACAGGAGACAAAGAAAACTATTTTTCTCTTTCAGTCTTCAAATATTTTGCATTGAACACCTTGTTGTATTTTGCCTTGGCATTTAGGCTTGCTGTTAGGAGGTAATCTTTAACACACGAGTTAAGCTTGCATGTCAATGGATGGGCTTAGTCTTAACATTCACAGCCACTTTACACTGGTGATCAGCAAGAAGACCTTTTTATGTCTGTGGCCTTCTCCATGTGCGTGCCAACTTTGTGCATGTGTGCGTCTGTTTGCATGACAGATGGCTTTTCAGCAGCACAGCCAGAGCCCAGGTGTATGTGACAAGAGAAACAGGAAGGCAGGAAGTCTCAACGTGAGCAACACAGGATGTGCATATGCAGAAAGCCACATTCTGTCTTAGCAGCACTGGGGACAAAAGCCTGAGCCTCTGCGGGCAAGTCAGTGATGCAAACAATTAAATGTAACAAATTCATACTTCCAGTCGCTGACATTTCCACTGCCCCCTTAGAGTACAGGAGGCCTGAGTAAAAATGTGCATCCGCACACAATCAAGACACTAACACTGTTTTGCTGCATGGAGTGTGTGTCATCATGCTCAGAGTACAGTAAGCACATACAGGCAAGGCGCCAAAACAGTGATTCAGCTAAAGTCATGAACATGTTCATGTGCATGTGCATGAAGCAAAACCATGCACATTAAATGCAGAAGGGTTTGAATTAAACAGAGTACGGTGACATAGTCCAAAATGTGCAATATGCTAATATTTGCTGCATTCGAAAGCACTGAGGGGAAAGTCTTGTACAAAATGACTTGGCTTTACCCATTAGGATCAACACTTCATAACTGGAGCTGTCCTAAAACAGGCAATCCACAAACATTTTCCATAAATGTGTGTTTAGCACACTAGCTTTTCACATATTCTCATCTTCTGTGAAGCACAATAAAGAACACTATTTGTCACCTTATGATTGTTGTCATTTCAGTGATTGGCAGCATTTGCCAAGACTACAGAAAACCAGCAGAGCAACTACAGTAAGGAAACGGGTTCGCGTTTTCTACGTAGAATTTCTGCATAACGTGCAACCATGCAAGATCTTAACTCACACTTGATTGCTTAAGTCTATGCATTTCTCATGCAAGAAAAAGTGAGTGAATCATCACTTTTTTGATAATAATGCTGCTGTTTTGTAACTATAAACAAGGCTTTGGTTAAGCTAAAAATACACTTTTACACAAAGTTCTGTTGCAACTTTCACATTTAAAAATAAACAGAAAACACTTTGTTTTCAGGCTAATGTAATGTTTGTGCAAAATGCATCATTTGTGGTTTTTCATAAATGGGGTCAGTGTGGTTTTTTTTGCTTCTCCTCTGGAGGTGCGGGAAGCGTTGGTGTGGTTCAAGTCAGGTTGTTTGTTCTTACAGGCTTCTGGTATTGCTCCTGAGCTTGTATACGTGTTTGTCTGCAAGTTAGAGAATGCAAAATCTTACACTACAAAATACACTATACAAAATGGGAATGACTACACCCCTAACATAATGATCAAGGCACAAAGAGTAATTCTAACATCCAGTCGAGCTGGTCTTACTATATACAATAGTGGAGTATTTCAGCTGCAGGGAATAGTCTGACCATATAAAGGGCTCTTTCTTGCCATTTTGTTTATAAGGCATGCTGCAACCTCCCATCTGTACATCTGCTGTTCTGACCAAGACAAGACAACACAAGACACACCCACTTGTCACACATACTCCCCAAATGCTACTTTGGCCCATGAATTCACCGAGCTCAAGCTTTCTCTTGTGTCTGTGCCATTTTGACTTTTGAACGCAAGTGAACTTGTGAGATGGAAAGCTCGAGCTTGTATTAGAGCAGAGCTTTTTCTACACTTATCAATGACGTGAGGAGGAGCAAAATACACAGCAGAGTCGTTCATTTACAGGTCTGCTGATCGCCAATGTCATGGTCCTCTGCAAGCGCTTAGGGCTCAGATCTATTTGGAGAAACAGCCAAATCAACACAGCTGAGGACACAAGCGCTTTCAACAGCAGCTGAACTTAATAGTCCCCTTAAGCAGCTTCCAGTGACAGAAACATCTTAATCAAGATCCAAGCTAAATTTATTTTTTCTTGGGCTTACACACACATGAATCACAGAGTGATGATACATGTTCATTTGTATTAGTCACATTAGAAGCATAATATTAAGAAACAAGTATTACTGTTCATGTGAAATGTCTGACCGAGGACGTTTCTCTCATGATGTATAGGGGCCTTTTCCATTCCCACATGGCACACAAAGTTAAGGAAACCCTCCCCTCAAATAGAACTTGCCTTTCAATGTGCTGCAGTGAGTAATTTAAAAATAAAAAGTGTCCGCACAAGTTGCAGAGGGACAAAAGCAGTCTACCTATAAGAAATGTCACTTACGTTTTACACATGTTAAAGAAATATTGCTGTACAAAGTGTACAATAACCGTCTTACAATATTACAGCACTTTCTCTTAAGTGACATAAACATGCAGAGTTGCCACATTAAAATTACTTCCTGAAAGCTATGGGATTTCATTAAGACAACCACAGTAGAAGTGACATTTCTATTTTCCCTTCAAATAACGCCTGGCTCACCGACCCTTTAGCAGTTTGATTCACTCTGTGCTTTCTGTTGATAGCCAGTGACTCCTACTAACTTATAGGTAGCACTCGCACAGCAAAAAGCTAAAAAAAAACATATTTAGTTTTGCAAAGTTGCAGTAAACCATAATATTATTACTGTCTTCGTGCATTTGCTGTAATTTCCTGTTTCTCCCCGCTGGCTCGATGCTCGGCTGTCAGTGGTAGGGTGTGGAGGAATCCTCAATAAAAACATTACTACTGACCCTATAACCTCTGTCTTCTCGCTGAACATTTATCCCTCAAAACAAAGGTGACTGTATACTAAAGAAGTCAAACGTCATGACCAACCCTGCCTTGTAAGCTGCTGGTATGCAGAGTGCTAAAAAAAATAAAATAACCTCGGGCACAGACCTCTGAAAGTACCCCGTGATATCTGGCACCAGCAGATTCCTTAAATCCTGAAAATTGTCAGCTGCACTACAGCATATTAAACTCGTGCCAGCCCACTGTCCCCAGTCCATGCTTTGTCACTCGTGTCCACTGTGGCTTTAACATATTAGATTACTGGCCTCTATTGATGAAGAGTCCATGTTTTGGAAAACTGTGCACCCTTCTCATTAACAGTTCTAATCATATGACTCAGATCAGACAACTAATAATCCACAACTAACTCTGCTCAGCAGGGTAAACACAATTACACACAACAACCTGGGCAGCATTAACTCGTAACTAATAACTACACATTTATAAAGCACCAGAAATGCTTCTAAATACCTTGTGACCAAGGCAGCAATCCTACAATTATAAACCCTATAACCAACTGAATCTTAACACAATATACCATCATAGACTTTTTTTGCTCACACTGCTCTCTATTGTTTTAGTTGTTTGTTTTTCCCTTTTGTACCAGGGGAACAAATAAATCTTCATGATCAAAAAAAAAGAAACTCCTCACCTTGTCTTACCTTTGAACATTTAGCCAGTACAAAGCTCAGGTGATCACGTCACACATCTGCAGACGCTTTTCTAACTAGCAAAAGATTGCCAAGGCTGTTGTTAATCCATACTCATCATTAGCTAAAGGATGAGTGCATCTACAGTTAATACTGGAGGCCTGGCTGCTTCCAAGATGTGTCTGACCCAGGCATTTAACCACAACCACTTTGTCCTTGTCAATGTCTGTCAGGTTTTACGCCACAATATTTCTCTCTCATCCAACTGTTTACTTACAATCAATATATCCCCCATCAGCCACTGCTGGGAAGATAATAAACACGAGTGCTCGGATTGGGTCATTATTATTAATTATGATTTAATTTTGTTGTTGTTCTGAGGCTTTTTCTGCTGTCCTCTGATTTAAGTGTTTTATTTTTCTTCTGGATCTCTTTTAGGCATTTTGTACAATGTTTGCAGACCTGAGGTCTAATTCTTAGTCAGATGTGTGAAAATGCCCCATAACACAGTTTCACATTATAATGGAACATGGTGAGATTCTGCATCTCCCAGAAAATTACAAAATACACTGTGTGAACTACGCCCTCATTACAAAAGTGTTATTAAGCTCTGACCTTAACTTCCATCTTTTTTAAACTAATAACTCAGGTTATAAGTCGACCCCTTAGCCACAAGGTGGCAGCAAATGCTGAGACACAGCACCTCCATGCATGAGAGCTCCTGCCTTAAAAGAGAACCCATACAGCGGGAGCAACTGTTTCTGTGCTTTTCGGCACACTGCTTTTGCTAAAAATAATAAAAATAATTGCAATGAGACAAAGAAAAGGGGAATTAATCTCCTGTTTACTTGCCTGAGTCAGACAGATTCGTAGCTAAGTATTATTACACAAAAACAAGCTTTTATTTGTGTGTTTTTGTCTTATAAAATCTACACATAAATAGCAGATCCCCACATTAAGTTTAGGTATAAATCAAACTATCATCCAAACAAATGTAAAAAGCTGGGGACAAATTTGAACTCTGCAGTTAAAGAAAGGACACATGAATTTGAGTGAAGTTCATGGGAACGGCCTGGTTCTGGTCAGGGTTTTTACTCTTGCTTCAACTTTGCGGCTCTGCGGGACGGGCTCACAGACATATGTTTCCATCAGGAGGTGGTGAACATGCCTGGAATGAAAACAGGCCAAGCGAGGAGCCTGTTTGGACAGGACTAAGTGATAACATCTACTTGGCCACTGTGGGATAATGTTTTGCAGAATGTTATCAAAGCTCTCACTGGGGTGTGGGAAGTGAGCAGACTGTATCAGAAATGAAGTTGTGCTTAAAAGTTTCTTCACACAGTATAAGAATAAATGGCGAGTTAAGATAAAGACAAGTATTTTTTTTTGTTCATGACAGAACAAAAACAACACAATGAACAATAAAAGGTCAACAATCATGTTGCCATCTTAGGAAGCCCAACTTTGTCCTGTTAGCCAAGTCTTCCAGAGAGAGAAATAACATTTATAAATCCTCCCTGAGGAGGAATGCTGCCTTCGCTCTGGTGTGTGGTTGCAAGACTCGCATTGCAAGGTGAATTTTCAGAAAGGAATGGCTGAAGAATTAAACAAAAGCACTATTTTCTACACATACAGCCCGAATGACCACAACACCAAATGCTTCATGTCTGCTAGACAGACGGAACAGAAAAATATCATTTAACAAATGCAGACACTTGTGTGCAAGAGCCCTTATAAACAAGCAAGATTGCATTCACCACAACGGAAGGTTACAACAGCTCCATAAACTTTACACTGTCGATGTATCAACTGTAAATAACATAAGAATCGAGGAAATGCCCTGAAAGGAGATGGGCAATTTTCCCTACCCTCTCTGAAACTGCTGGGCACATTTCCAATGTCCCAACTTTGTTTCACTTACTAAACAGAATAGCCATCTGGGGACCACTTAAAGTATTTTTTCCTACGAGATCCCCCCCCCCCCTTCCTTTTTTTGAGTCT
>VOQJ01047940.1:29828-49529 GCA_015052665.1 Apistogramma diplotaenia | reverse complement strand
GCCCCTTTAAATATTTTTTTCCCCCGGAACCCCCCCCCCCCCCCTTCCTTTTTTTGAGTCTGACCGTTTAGAAAGAAACTTCCTACAGTGTAACTAAGGCTTGCTGTGGCACTGCAGCTATGAGGATTTTTTAAGTTTAATGCATGATTATTTAACATGACCGCCGTGTTGGGTAAATATAATCAAAGTGCTGAGAAACTGTGCTTGCAGTCGTGTAAGCACACACAGAACAATGGTGACATGCGATACTCACTGTGCCGCAGCGGCGTGCACGCATTGCTTTTGTTTGCATGTGGCACTGAGCAGCGACATTCAACTAAATATCAATATCCATCTGTGACGTTTATGTTCAAAGAAAGGAGGAGGAACAGTAGTAGCTGGCAGACATTTCTTATGTGGTCGCTGGCAACATTCGGAAACACAAGGACCATGGAATTAAAGCTTTATCTGTGGATTACCACTAAATATAGACGCTTGGGTTAAATCCAGCGCAAAATCCATGCCATGTATGTCCTCTGTTTGTTTCCACGTATTGCGTAATGTCATGTTCTGCCCGGTATTAAAATGAGGGTGATGCAGCACGGGATGCTTGTGCACTTCTGTGGGGAAGGAGTGACTAAATAATTGAGAATGTGCTTGTTAGTACACATTTATGGCTTGCACGTATCCATTTCTAGATTCGAGTGATTTCTTACATGTTACACACAAACAAGCAGCCCATGTATTTCTCTCCACCTGCCACTTTTTCACTTAATTCTCTACAAAATCACCTAAATTCACTTCTGTATCACTACACCACATATGCAAATTCTCCCCAATCTAGAGCACTGGGTAATTCATTAGGTGATTAGATAAAACGGACTTCAGGGTGTCACACAGGTAAATACCTTTAAAAGCAGGAAGTTTCTGCAGCTCCCTGTTGTTGCTCAAGCTGAAGCGAGAGGAGCTCTGTCTCTTGTCCTTTTTGACAGGTGTCTGGGAACCTGGCTGCTTCCCCTTTAACAGCTGAGTCGTAGGAGGAACACTATTGCTAGTCTTCCTGTTAGAGCTCTGCAGAAAGAAGAGAAAACCCACATTCATTAAACAGATGTGAAAACCAGCACATTCTCAGCAAAAGTGCCTAAATACAAATGTGGAAGAGTGAACGTGTGCAGAAATCTATTAAAAACGTGTGCATGCAGCCACCATCCAAGGAGCATGACTGCTACTTATAGATACTGTTACCATTCACTTGACAAAGTGGACTTTGACATTATGTAACAAAGCTCATAAAAAATTTACTAAATGTACAGTTACTCTTTACAATAGCAACTAAATCTGGAAACTTATCAAACTTAAAAAAAACACCTATTATGTTTTTCCTAACAATCAAGCTGTGCATCTTATGTTAACCAACAGAACAATTTGTAGGGTTGGATTACATCCTAAGCTGGGATCACCTGAATGCAGAGAGTTCCTCAAAGCTGGCCCAGCCTTCCTGCTGGGATCCAGTTATCAACATTCACCTGATGCAGCTGTGGAGCTGTGTCAGTCTGAGTCACAGGGGATTTATCAAATTCACTTAAGACCCAGCTAGAGTCGGCTACAGTCTGAGCCGCACTACAAGACAGACAGTCTGCGCCACTAGAAAGCTGTTGTGTGAAGTGGAAAATGCCACTGAGCTGACCTCTGCTATGAACTAGATTACATATTAATGCACTACAAAGATTGGAATTAACTCGTGCAAGTATATTAAGCCAAAGTGGAAACATCTGTCATCCATGGTTTTCTCAAGTAATGCTTTAAAATGTCCCTCTTTTGTTGTGCTTGTTAATAAGAAACCAAATGAAACCTTTGTATACATTATATAACAGCCTTTACTGTTGTGCACTTCTGGTTGACAGAGTATATGGGGAAAAAAGGAAGGGTGGGGGATGGTGACAACAGCTTGCAGCCCAGCAATTTTAATTTGACACAAGGTTGGTGCTTTAGCAGATCTAACACACGGCTGCTGATACACAATCTGGAGGCTGAAACAATCAAAAAGTAATGTATGCGAATTGGCATTTAAAATATACCATACAGGGATATAAGACAGTGAAAAACAATCATGATAAATCCCAAAGACCTATCATCAGTGTGGCATGCTCGATATCAGCTCTTTCTGATCTGATCAGGTGGCATAATAACATAGAACCTACTTTACTACCATAAAAACTGAAGCTGCAAATTGCACACAGCACAAACTCTGCATTTGTGGTCCACAGGTAAATCAGTCACTTATGGGTTTGTTCTCTTGAAAGGATGAAAAAAGGATGTTAATAATGTAAAGTCAAGTGTACTAGAGTACACTTTAAAAGCCCTCCCCACCTAAGCTCAATCCATCTGTGGGGACACTGAAATACAAACTGGTGAAGAACACTATAATCTGAGGAGGGCTACCTCTTGCTTTCCAGGCAGCACAAACTAATGTCAGCATGCACAATAAGTGCATTAAAATGTTTGCCTTTCTTTGAAAAAAATCTTTTTTAAAAAACCTCCAGTCGTTTGAAGAATGAAGGAAGTGAGATCTCCCTTATGTTCCATTGCTCCGCTCTGTGTGGTAGCTCCTACCCACAAACACACGATGAAACAGAGAAGAAAATCTGGCCTGATCATAAACGATAACTAAGCACAGTAACTGTAACACTGAGCCTGAACTGAACCTGTGCGCATGAAATAGGTGAACACTGAACACTGATTAAACCCATGCTGTGCACCTGGTCCCACTGAATGCCCTCATATCTTTAACAAGCACAGCGGACGACTGTAGCGCGATAATGTGATGCAATAATTCACATCAGATGCCAGAGCTGCAGACAGTCCGACTCGGTGTTGAACAATCTGTTATGTAGGCCAAAGATACATTTTTCCACATGTGCACTAATCCAGGTGTAAGCAAAAAGGTTTGAGGCAACACAACACAGAACTCCAAAGAGATTTATTCTTGCATCTTAAAAAACAATCCTATCTCACATTCAAAAAAAACAACAAGTCAGCAGTTTTATGAATATTTAGCAAAATGTGTTTTGAAGGAAAGCTTGCTGCATGGCCACAGTGTGACAGGCCAGCCGCTAATTATTCAAGATTCAAGTCACTTTACTGTCATTACACAAGCATAATATTCCCTCACAGAATGCATAAAAAACCCAAACAGCATAAATACAAATACAAAATATATATATATAAATACAATTTGCTGACAATTAAAGTTAAAAAGTCTGTATGAAACATTGATGAACTCAGCTGTGCCCCACACTTTACACCCACAGCAGGGTATCAACAAATGGCAGCACGGCCCACGTGAATGCTCCACTGGATTTTTGATTGACATTTTCAAAATTGAGATTGCAATCAGAAGTAGTGCATACTAACATAATGTACCGTATTTTCTGGACTATAAGTCACAGGTTTTTTTTCATAGGTTGGCCGGGGGTGGGTCTAATACTCCGGAGCGACGTATATGTGAAATTATTAACACTGTGTTAAGAGTCACTACTTTATTTTGATGGCAGCCTTACTCATTTGTTACGGCAGCTGGAGAATTCTGGTCGTCACTACGGTACGTCAAACTGTGACATCATTACGTTCTTGTGACTGTGTCATCTTCGCCTGCGAAGTTTGTACAGGGAGATGTGCTGATGGTTTGGTAAACTTGTTAGTATTTTCTTTATGCTACAGTTAACTGAATAACTGTTACTGCCTTTCAAGATGAAATGTCTGTTCTTGGTCTCGGATTTTATTAAATAAATTTCCCCAAAAAGTGTGACCTGTACTCCGGAGCGACTTACTAGTATATATATGGTGGTAATGTGACCTAGACCACAACAACAAACTTGGGACCCAAACAAGAATTTTGTCCTGATGAGCTCAAAGAATCACGAGGCCTAAAACAGAATAAGCCTTTCTTGTGCCACTCCACAGAAGGATTCATATCATTTGAATACATACCTGCTTTTATCTAACAAATATAGGAATTCTCTAAAAGTACCCCATATAGGTGTAATGGATAGTGGAGTCTATTGCAGCGCATTTAATTATTTTTGAACAGGCTTCAGGAACCAAAGCCACATCAGAAATTGTAAGGTACATTCAATCTGAATTTACAACAAGCCATTCAGTTTTCCACTATGCTCAGAGTAGCTAGAGACATGAGCTCATTTGTGGATTATCACATATATCAATTATTGTTACAAGTAGATTCACCCACACTGTCCACTATCATAGAGTAGCAATCCAATTATAGTACTGCTCCTCTTAGAAAGCTGGTTTTACTAAATTGTGATTAATTTTAAATAATGTGGAGGGAATTACATCAGGTTGAAAAATGTATGCCTGACCATCACTGTCCCTGTTTGGCCTGTGATAAATCAAAATTATTTTTATTCTTCAACTTTTACACATATAATTTCCAATGTTCCTATTTCCTTTATCTAATGTATATATGTAAAGTTTTGAGTATGTTGTGTGCGTTATTGTGCTGAGCTCTCACTCTCTTGTGCAGGGCTCTACCATGAAGGAACTCTGACATCTCAGGAGTCCTGTTTTGCTGGTTAAGTAAATTTAAATAAAGCTCAAATGATAATAGTTATCAGAGGATGTTAAGTTCCATATGTGCTCAGGCTTGTTAGCCTACCTCATGCTCTGAATTTTCCTGTCCTCCACTCTTCCCGACTTTGCCAGACTTAGGAGATTCCTGCAAAAACATTTTAAACGAAAAGAAAACACTTAAAAACTTGAATTACGTGAAGCTGAAAGTGGTTAAGCGGGGTGACAACATCCGGTGAATGCAAACGGTGAATGCCGCCTTACACAAATCCAAGCTAAATATAGCACGCCTGCGCACCCAGTCTCGCACTCCTGTTTGAACACACTGTAAAGTCTGCTGTTGACCAGCTAACGTTACACGACTCTGGATTTCAGCTTCTTAAAGTCCTTATAGTACACCAAAATAACACAAAAATGCATTCAAAGTATCACTTTAATATATGGAGTGCTCTATTTATATTAAATAGCATAACGTACCAGGCGCTAACATGACGGCAGGATAGCGGCTAGCAGGTAAGGATTGCAGGCTGGCTAACGTTTATGTGATGGGACACTAAATGTCGTATAAAGAATCCCGTGTATTCACAATAAATGCATTGAAATCCAACTCGTGCAAAGTTTGTTCACTAACGGAATGACCTATTGGCTTTTCTCCAACTCACCTTATCTTTTTTCGTTTTATTCGGCATTGTACAAGCGTAACCGCCCTTGCTCCCCTCACGGATACTCCACAACCAAAAGCCCGAAACTCTCAGGGCAGCACACTGCAAGGCGTTTCAGTCTGTCCTCACGCTGTGATTGGCTGCTTTGTGTCAGCTGACTCTAGCGTATCAACGCTGACACGTTGGGCAGTGTGTGGGTGTGCCCCCTGCCGGTGACAGGGCGACAGCACATGGGACTACAGACAGAAAACACCGGCCTGCCGACTTTGGGTCAGGATACTTTCTATAGTCTATCATTTTTTTGTATTCTTTATTTTGAAAATCTTTCGAGATAGGGGCCTTCGAAGAACATAATCTTTTTCCTTTTATTTCTATAATCAGCTTTCATCATTACCAGAACGGAATGTATAATAGTTTCAGTAGCAAATCAGCACCAATTTAATTTCTATGACTTAAAGTATAAGTTAAAGAAATCCTATGTAAATAAACTTATCATTATTGGGTTTTTTTGTTGTTTTTGTTTTTTTAAACTACCAATGGTACCCTGGATGTTTTTTGATGATTAACTGGAGATAACTTAAAGTGAACTGTGGGGTTCATAACAAGTTACAGCATATACAAAGTCTCATTATTACCTACATTTTGATACCAGGGTCATCCATTATTCCTTATGTGTCATAATTTAGGCTAGATAAATGTGTGCACCTCCTGCGCATGTTGGATTACCTTTTAATTTTGCAATATCCATAGTTTATTGTTGTTGTTTGTTTTTTTTTCGACCTTCTACTTCCAGTTGGTTAACATCCCTATGCCTGAGTTTTCTAGAATAACTGAACTGTTGGGTAGAACCTTCTTTGAATGCATAATTACTGCCATCTACTGGACGTTTATGAGAACCTAAAATGTGGAATTTTCCGCTCCTCACCAGGTTAATGCCCACACCTGTAAGATAATTTTTTTACATATAGGACAACAGCACAGAGAGAAATGTGTAAAAAGGTTGAAATCAATCAACCTAATCACAAAGCTTTAACTTGACCTCTGGTCTCTTAGAAGAAGAACCTCAAAGGTATCAGATGCACGCAGTTCTTCAGGTGTTGCATTTCTTCCAATATTTTTCCACCTGATTAACTATTTCTTTGTAATAAATTCAACTGTATTCCAAAGAAAGGTACATTTATCTGACTTCTCACCTACACTCTATTGCCAAAAGTATTCACTCGTCTGCCTTTCACAAACATATGAACTTGAATGACATCTGTTCTTTAATATGATGTCGGCCCACCCTTTGCAGCTACAACGGCTTCAACTCTTCTGGGAATCCTTTCCACAAGGTCTAAGAGCATGTTTATGGGAATTTTTGACCATTCTTCCAGAAGTATGTTCGTGAGGTCAGACGCTGATGTTGGACGAGAAGGCCTGGCTCAGTCTCTCCTCTAATTCATCCCGAAGGTTTTCTGTCAGCACTGTGTGTGCAAACCAGTCAAGTTCTTCCACACCAAACTGGCCCCATCCGTGTCTTTATGGAGCTGCTCTGTGCACTGGTGGAATAGGAAGGGGCCATCCCCTAACTGTTCCCAGCATAATTGCTGTCATTCCCAATGGCTTCCAGTTTGTTATAATACCACTAACAGCTGGCTGTGGAATATATAGTAGTGAGGAATTTTCACCACTTGGACTTGTTGCACAGGTATCATCTTATCACAGTATCATGCTGGAAGTCACCGATCTCCTGGGAGCGACCCGTTCTTTCACAGATGCTTGTAGAAGCAGTCTGCGTGCCCAGCTGCTTGGTTTTCACACCTGTGGCCGTGGAAGTGAGTGGAACACCTGAATTCAATGAACTGGATGGATGGGCGAACACTTTCAGCAAAAAGTGATTCACGCACATAATACTGTGGAAAGGTAACCAACTTGTGCAAGCTTTAAAATGCTACATCACACTCAAGACATCAATAACAATGACCCAAATGTAGCTTAACATCGCAAACCTTTATTTATAGGGTTGCACCGTTTCAAATAACAGTATCATGTTATATTTACAATAAAGAACTCAAACTTTGGAATGTCAAATACAAAAAAAAACAAAAAAACAACCTCAAGTGCAGCCATACAAAAAAAAAGTGGCAATCTGAAAACTAAAGATCTAAAGGAATGACTGAACTGTGGTCGACAAATATGTAAATAAAGTTATCTTGGTCAAAAACAAGAAATAAGAAAGTGTTTAGGAACACACATTCCAGGCTCATTTACAACATTTAACATTAACTTGTATATAACATTACTTTTCTTTTGAAATCTAACAGGAAACGGAAGCTGGATTAGTCCACCTCTTCCATCCTAGATGTGTCGTCATCTTCCCCTTCAAGAGGGGGCATGTCCTCAGCGGGTGCCGAGGTGTTATCGTCTGATGTCACGTCATCTTCGTCAATACCTGCAAGGTTACAGGAGCAGATGAGTCAGTGAAGAAGGGCTACAGCATTTTACTTGCAGATACGCTGCGATCGTCTTTAACCGAAAAGCTACAAGACTTGACAGATACTCACCAAGACCTAGTTTGATCATTCTGTAGATGCGGTTGGAGTGCGTCTGTGGGTCATCCAGAGTAAATCCTGAGGAGAGAAGGGCAGTCTCGAAGAGGAGGATGACCAGGTCCTTCACAGATTTGTCATTCTTATCGGCCTCCGCCTTCTGCCTCAAGGTTTCCATAATGGGGTGGTCAGGATTGATTTCTAAGTGCTTCTTAGCTGCCATGTATCCCATGGTGGAGTTATCCCTCAGCGCCTGGGCTTTCATGATTCTTTCCATATTAGCTGTCCAGCCATACGTGCTGGTGACGATGCAGCAAGGGGAAGAGACTAGGCGGTTGGAGACGGTGACCTGCAGACGCAAACAAAGACTGTTTAGCATCACCGGGTTAAATAATAAAACACATGGAGTCACTACACTGAGCGTTCATTTCTCCAGCTTACCTTCTCCACTTTCTTCTCCAAGATATCTTTCATGATCTTGCAAAGGCTCTCAAACTGAGATTTCTTCTCCTCCTGCTTCTTCTTCTCCTCCTCATCCTCGGGCAGCTCCAGGCCTTCCTTCGTCACCGACACCAAGTTCTTGCCCTCAAACTCCTTCAGCTGCTGTACACAGTACTCGTCAATGGGCTCGATCATGTAAATGACCTCCAGTCCAGCTTTGCGAAGGCGCTCCACAAAGGCAGAGTTGGCAACCTGATCTTTGGTCTCACCTGAAATGCAGACATGATAATAATGTTAAACATTCGTGCCGTACCGACCACCATGAGACAACTTAGTTTGCTACATCTTTTTTTTTTTTTTTTTTTGATTGGCAGCCTTAAAATGAGAAGTGTCCTCACCAGTGATGTAATAGATGTGTTTCTGGTTGTCCTTCATGCGTGTGACGTAGTCCTTCAAGGACACCATCTCATCTCCAGAGGCTGATGTGTAGTACCGCAACAGCTCAGACAGCTTCTTCCTGTTCTGGGAGTCCTCGTGGATGCCAAGCTGTAATGGAGAAAACAGTCGGCAGCTGTTCAGATTACATTTATTCTTTTGTCTGTCGAGCACAAATAGGATAAACACTAACACTGGCAACGTGCAAATGCTTAGAGATTTATAGGGACAACACGGGAGGTGATCAGGGAAGTAGTTACTGAGTAAAGAAAAAAAGCTTTGCACCTTAGGCCACTTTGTAAGTTTCATGCTGCTAGAATTTAATCTATTACTCACGCAAAAGGGTTAAGAGATAAGATCTGGCAACCTTGCAGCTGATATAGTCAAGGTTGTGGACACTCACCTTGATGTTCTTGGAGAACTGCTCGTAGAACTTCTTGTAGTTGTCCTTGTCCTCAGACAGTTCTGTGAAAAGTTCCAAGCACTTCTTGACCAGGTTCTTGCGGATGACCTTCAGGATCTTGCTCTGCTGCAGCATCTCTCTGGAGATGTTCAGCGGCAGGTCCTCGGAGTCCACCACACCCTTGATGAAATCTGACAGGGAGCAGAAAGAAAACTCCACATGAATAAGCTGCCATTGTGGAATTTCATTTTAATTATGAGCTGATTATCCTTTTATTGGACAGATTATAATTCCACACTTCAGTACTCACTGAGGTACTCTGGGATGAGCTCCTCGCAGTTGTCCATGATGAAGACTCTGCGCACATAGAGCTTGATGTTGTTCTTCTTCTTCTTGTTCTCAAAGAGGTCGAAAGGAGCACGCCGGGGGACGAAGAGCAGGGCACGGAATTCAAGCTGACCCTCTACTGAGAAGTGCTGAAAGGCAAAACGATGACGGTGTTACACATTTTACTACATTACGAAGAAATTAAAGCGTCTGATATCAACGACTCCTCCGTTTTCAGGTGTTATTAAAAAAATATATATTCAGAGCCCAACCTTGACAGCCAAGTGGTCCTCCCAGTCATTGGTGAGACTCTTGTAGAACTCTCCGTACTCCTCATTAGTGATGTCGTCAGGGTTACGGGTCCACAGGGGTTTGGTCTTGTTCAGCTCTTCCTGATCAATGTACTTCTCCTTGATCTTCTTCTTCTTCTTCTTTTTGTCTGACTTGTCATGGTCCTGTTCCTCATCTGATCCAACATCCTCAATCTCAGGTTTGTCCTCATCCTTCTCTTCTTCCTCCTTCTCTTTCTCCTTCTCCTCCTCTGCCTCGTCGTCGCTCACCTCCTTGTCCCTCTCCTTCTCCACCTGCAGGAGTGAGCAACTATTTGAGTCTAAAACACTAATTAAATTATTCTATGGGACAATATAATGTAATTTACTGGCAAATTGAAGTAAGTACTTACAAATAGGGTGATGGGGTAGCCAATGAACTGTGAGTGCTTCTTCACAATCTCTTTGACCCTTCGCTCCTCAAGGTATTCTGTCTGATCTTCTTTAAGGTGCAGGATCACTTTAGTTCCACGTCCCAATGGCTCGGCTGCACAGAAATATGATGTGTTATTATACTGTATAGCAAGTGAGTTAAATAACCGCAAATTCCTTTCATTATTAGATTTATACCACTTACAGTTGTCCACTTTGACTGTGAATGAGCCTCCAGCAGAGGATTCCCAGGCGTACTGCTCGTCATCGTTGTGCTTGGTGACGACTGTCACCTTCTCAGCAACCAGGTAGGCGGAGTAGAAACCCACACCAAACTGACCGATCATGGAGATGTCAGCGCCAGCCTGCAGAGCCTCCATGAAAGCCTTGGTGCCAGACTTAGCGATTGTGCCCAGGTTGTTGATCAGATCTGCCTTGGTCATGCCGATGCCTGTGTCCACTAGGGTTAGCGTGCGTTCCTCTTTGTTGGGAATGATTTCAATCTTGAGGTCCTTGCCAGTTTCCAGCTTGGATGGATCAGTGAGGCTCTCATAACGGATTTTGTCCAGTGCCTGATGGGGCAGAAATAAGCAATGTTTGGACAGCCGTTTAAGTGAATTCCAGGATTTATTCTGTATTTATAATTTTCAGTTCCTCGAGGGGGAAAAAACAAAACAAACACTGCTGGATTAAATGCATAACAAACTTACATCTGAGGAGTTGGAGATAAGTTCCCTAAGGAAGATCTCTTTGTTGGAATAGAAAGTGTTGATGATAAGGGACATCAGCTGAGCAATCTCAGCCTGGAATGCAAAGGTCTCAGTCTCCTCCTCCATCGGTTGGTCGTGCATTTCAGGCATCTGAGTGAACATTGAAAACAATTATTTTAAAGCAATGCATAAGTGACTGCACTATAAGAGGCTAAGAAGCTAAGTGTTTGGATCCCTGCAGCACACCCCTGAAAAACCCTGCCAACCCCCCCTTATCTAAAGTGTTACAGCTTATCCTTATTAAGTTATCTAATGTTAGGAATTAAGCTCACCACACACTAACCCGGTGCTTGTGTGGGTTAATACAGAGTTACTTTACTCAGGAGATTTTTTTAGATTAACTTTCACAATTGTATTATAAGGTTCCAGGGCCTTTATTTTATTTTTTTACTTGTACTGACATCCTATCCTGCTTGGATATTGGCTGATCAGAGATTAACACGTGGTTGGAATTGCATATCGGCATCAGCAGACTCCACCTGCCGGTTTCCCGGATGAAGTGCAAGTTTCTAGAAGGTACTAAGGAGGCAAACAGAACTCTAGCAGTTTCCATAGGAATCGAAAGCTCCGCCTCTCATACAGCTGAAGAGATCGCAAGAATGCACACTCTGTACCTTACTGATTTTACACCGAATTGATGCCTTTAGAGAGCATGGGGTGGGCCAAAATCTGACAGAAATCTTAGCTCGGGAAATCTGATAACGGTCCATGCAGTTGAACGCCTGTTTAACATAACACTTCCCTCACAAATGCACCACCAAAGCATCCTGACATGTGGCTGCTTTCCCTCACACATGAATAGTGCAAATAACGCAAAAAGAGAGAAAAGGACGCTAACAACCGCTTATAACACTGATGTTAAAAATCTGAGCCCAGACATGAGTTTAAGAGTTTTAACATCAGGTACAATAACTATATTGTATACTTTCTTCACTTAAGCGCCACTTTATATCCAGACATGTTATAAAAAATTGTCCACAATATGAAAAATTGGCAAGTGAGCTACAATCAACCTTAAACTTAAGAGCGTGTATTATTTTTAGCCATGATTTCTGTTATGAGGCTGTTCAAATAATTTACCTTGGTCTGTAGTTCGCTGAGAACCCCTGAAGAAGGTGTGTCAAGAGCTCTTCAGACTCTCAGTTTCGTTTACTGAAACTGTTTCACGCGAAAAACGGGGAAGCTGAGTGGGTTTTATACCCTCTATGAGTCTTCGAGAAATCCTCCTGACACAAGCTTCCAGAACCGTCTGGAATCCTCCGAGCTGCTGCACAGCGGTGGCTCCTGACTGGCCCGTTTGACTGTCAGTCATGATGCGTGTAACGCCTCTCTGGCCTTTCTTGGCAGAAGGAGGCGGGATCAAAGGAGGGGAAGATGAACTGAGCGAAGAAGACATGTGAGAGCAGAAACTAGAATGAACCACGCTCTGCTCACTGAAAATTCCAGAATACGTGATAAATGAACGGATATAGATGACAAATGCAAGCTACTTATCTGTACTGTGATCTTCTCTAAATAAATATTCCCCTTTCAAAAAATGTGAGCAAAAAATGTGAAATAAATTCAGTGCAGTAGATGAAAGAAAAGCTGGAGGTCTTATTTTTAAATAGATTTTATTACAAATTTGAATGCTTTTCATAAAAAAAATTACAAAAAGAAATATAAGTCAAATCCCCAGTGATGTGATATTGCTCGTAGTGATAATCAGTAGTTTTATAAGTGGCTGATAGAGTATAAACTAAAGCCACTCAGGTCTGCATTAATTCCATTAACTTTGTCTGACTAGCACATTGTTTACTAACAGAAACTCTGCTAAAAAATAATGTACATTTAAATTAGGGACATAAATTTTTTAAAAAAGCCAGAAAAACTATTGTAAGTACATTAGTCAACTTCCTCCATTCTTGATGTGTCATCATCTCCTTCCAAGACTGGCATATCTTCATCAGTGGGCTGAATGATGTCTTCCACTGCAGAGTCATCATCATCAATTCCTGTGGACGAGAATACATCCATTCAAAACCAAAGGCACTAATTAATGTATAATAATTCAAATAATACCTGTAATGTTTGAAGGAGTAGTGAGGGGGGGAACATACCAAGACCAAGTTTGATCATTCTGTAGATGCGGTTGGCATGTGTTTGTGGGTCTTCCAGTGTGAATCCTGAGGAGAGCAAGGCAGTTTCGAAGAGGAGGATGACCAAGTCCTTCACAGCCTTATCGTTCTTGTCGGCCTCTGCCTTCTCCCTCAAGGTCTCGATGATTGGATGCATTGGGTTGATTTCAAGGTGCTTCTTTGCAGTCATGTAGCCCATGGTGGAGTTGTCTCTCAGTGCCTGAGACTTCATGATCCTCTCCATGTTGGCTGTCCAACCATAGGTGCTGGTGACGATGCAGCAGGGGGAAGCAACCAAGCGGTTGGAGACTACAACCTGTCAGTAATGAAATTCAGTACAATTAGCATATTTGAACACAGTTACTCCAACCCAATATGCCAGTTTCAGAAGGAGAGAAATTACTTTTTCAATCTTCTTGTCGAGGATGTCCTTCATGATCTTGCAAAGATTCTCAAACTTAGTCTTGAGCTCTTCCTGCTTCGTCTTCTCTTCCTCATCCTCAGGCAGCTCCAGGCCCTCCTTGGTCACTGAAACCAAGTTCTTGCCATCATACTCCTTCAGCTGCTGGACGCAGTACTCATCGATGGGCTCAATCATGTAGATGACCTCCAGGCCGGCTTTGCGAAGGCGTTCCACAAAAGCGGAGTTGGCAACTTGGTCTTTGGTCTCACCTGTTAAAGTTAATTCAATGTGTTCTTTAGTAAATCATTAAGCTCTTAGGGACATGAAATCAAAAGCAAAGGAAACCAAACTGATCAGCTTACCAGTGATGTAGTAGATGTGCTTCTGGCTATCCTTCATGCGAGAGACATAGTCCTTCAGGGAGACCATTTCATCTCCAGAGGCTGAGGTGTAGTAGCGGAGCAGCTCTGAGAGTTTCTTCCTGTTCTGAGAGTCTTCATGAATTCCAAGCTAAACATAAAAATAATGTGCTACTTTGTGTTATTCAGATCAGTGCAAGATGATTGGTATCAGACATTTCAAGATGTTTGGTATCTGGTTTAGGTTTAAAGAATTTCCAATGGATGAACCTACTTTAATATTCTTGGAGAACTGCTCGTACAGCTTCTTGTAGTTGTCCTTGTCCTCAGACAGTTCTGTGAAAAGTTCCAAGCACTTCTTGACCAGGTTCTTGCGGATGACCTTCAGGATCTTGCTCTGCTGCAGCATCTCTCTGGAGATGTTCAGCGGCAGGTCCTCGGAGTCCACCACACCCTTGATGAAATCTGAATAGAGAGGTTAATCACTGCTCAGCTGCTTGAATTCCAAAAACAATTGCTATTAACTAAGAATTCTGAGAGCTCGAATGGATCGCCGAAAAGCTAATGATTTTATTCACTGTTACTAATGTGTTACTTCAGTGCTACGTACTGAGGTACTCTGGAATCAGCTCCTCACAGTTGTCCATGATGAAGACCCTGCGCACATAAAGCTTGATGTTGTTTCTCTTTCTCTTGTTTTCAAAGAGGTCAAATGCAGCTCTTCTGGGTACAAAGAGCAAGGCGCGGAACTCCAGCTGGCCTTCCACTGAGAAATGCTGCAGGGATAAAATACAGGTGTTAACATTATTGCAACTGGTGTTGATAAATGTGTTTTGGAAATGTTCATCACAAGCAAATTGAGCTTACCTTCACAGCCAGGTGGTCCTCCCAGTCGTTGGTGAGACTCTTATAGAACTCGCCATACTCCTCATTGGTGATGTCATCTGGGTTACGGGTCCAGATGGGCTTGGTCTTGTTGAGCTCCTGAGCATCAATGAACTTTTCCTTGACCTTCTTCTTCCTCTTGTTCTTGCCATCCTTTGTGTCTTCATCCTCATCAGAGCCAACATCCTCAATCTTTGGTTTGTCCTTGCCCTCATTGGCATCTTTTTCAACTTCCTCTTCCTTTTCTCCTTCCTCCAGGTCCACTTCCTTCTCTCTTGTCTTCTCCACCTTGAATATGTAAAGGCTCATTTAGCGTTTTCTTTACCATACCATTAATAATATGCTAATATGTGGTTATTAGGTTTTGATTGGATAACACTTGTTCTTAAACTTACAAAAAGTGTAATAGGATATCCAATGAACTGCGAGTGCTTCTTCACAACTTCTTTGACGCGCTTCTCCTCACAGTACTCTGTCTGGTCTTCTTTGAGGTGAAGGACCACTTTTGTGCCTCTGCCAATCGGCTCTCCTAAAAACAACAATCGAATGAGAACAGCGTAAGGCAGTGGGTCAAACTATTAACTAGACTGATATATCAGTGAGGAGAATAATACACACCTGTATCAGGTTTGACAGTGAATGAGCCTCCAGCTGCAGACTCCCACACGTACTGCTCGTCATCGTTGTGCTTGGTGACGACTGTCACCTTCTCAGCAACCAGGTAAGCGGAGTAGAAACCCACACCAAACTGACCGATCATGGAGATGTCAGCGCCAGCCTGCAGAGCCTCCATGAAAGCCTTGGTGCCAGACTTAGCGATTGTGCCCAGGTTGTTGATCAGGTCAGCCTTGGTCATGCCGATGCCTGTGTCGATGATGGTCAGGGTGCGAGCGTGCAGGTCAGGCCTGATTTCAATCTTGAGGTCCTTGCAAGAGTCAAGTTTGCTGGGGTCTGTCAGGCTTTCATATCGGATTTTATCCAAGGCCTGTCAATAAGAGGTAACAATAAATAAAAATACTATTTTTTTTCCTCCAAAAATAGAAGGGCTGCTTTTACTTCCAAAAGACAGAAATAATGGTTTTTAAAATATTTCACTTACATCTGAGGAGTTGGAGATGAGCTCTCTAAGGAAGATCTCTTTGTTTGAGTAGAAGGTGTTGATAATAAGGGACATAAGCTGAGCAATTTCAGCCTGGAAGGCAAAGGTCTCCACCTCCTCCTCCATAATGTGTCCAGCGCTCTCAGGCATCTAAAGGGGAGAACATATTGTGTAATTTTTTTTTTTAACCCTACATCAGTATTTTTTGGTGTTCCCTGTGGTTTAAATTTATGAACATCAGATGTTTTATCTTTAGTTAAAATTTGAAATCTCTTTCTCCTTTTTGCTTGGACAGCCACATGGCCTGCTGATGCACACATGTTCCTCCTGTCAATCAGAGACCTGGCATTTGGACAAAACGGGTGGAGTTCTGATGCTTTCCCCCAAAACACAACTATATAATGGCTTCCATTTATACAGTTTTTTAAGAAATAAAAAACGTACGCTTTTAAGCACAGGAAAGAGAAGTCAGTTTTCATGACTACTGCATGCATTTTGTTTGGCCTTGTGATTTCATAAATTTTACAAAGGTTTAATTCCAAAACCAAGATAAGACCTCCTTCACTATTTTATGTGCTTTAAATGTTACTAAGCTAAGATTCAAATATGCTGTGTCAGCTGTTACGTTAGCTTCTGAGAAGGCATTGCTCGACCAGTCAGGGTCACCTTGCTTGCCATGTGCTTTATGCATGTAGCTGTTTTACTTAGATATTGATACAAACGAGGGTGTACTATGCCATTCTGAAGTTAAATCACTTCATTTACATTATACCATCAAAGCATCCAATATAGTGTAAACTCCAGAAGACTGTTGTAGTTATTCCATTCTTACCTTGAATATAATTTTGTCTTCTGTCTCTCCTTTAAAGTAAATGAATCACTGAGCTCCTTCTTCTTCCTGAAGCTTCAAACGTGTGCTTCACTGCTGCTCCTGTAGGCAATAAGTCTCTCTTGGTTGTGTAGTAGCGAGTGTCTTCTGACTATGCGGACCCCACGACATAACGTCGTCTTTTTATACTTATGGGTTGGTTTCTCGAAGCTCCCATTCAGAAGCTTCCAGATTATATGTTCACTACAGTTAGGGGGGAGCTGGGGAAAGGCTGGGAAGGGGGGGGGCGCCTGGGAGGTTAAAGCTCTAAAGTTGGTGTGCCCTTATAGGGTTGCAGAGTCACAAGGAGTGCCTGTCACTCACAATGAGAGCTTCACTGATAGCTTGACTAGCTGTTAGGCACCATACTCCCCCTCCAAGCATCACAGCTGTGCATTGCCTTTGCTACCAGCAGCTGCCATGGTGCCCCATTGCACCCACACATGCTCCACAGTGCTTCCCATGGACAGCAGGCCCATGCTTTTTTTTTGGCATCTAAGATTTGGGTGAATCTCAACCTTTTACATAGTTGGGGTGACCCTTTCAACTCATAAGTAGCATATCTGTAAAGATATGTGCATTAAAGCAATTTTCTGCTCATCCACTGTGTTTCTAGATTATATCTTTATTTATATCCATATTTTTGTATCTTTATAAATTTGTTCTACATGTATTAATGCATAAATTGGCAAAACAGAAATGCTGGGGGAAACCGGAGTTTAGATTATAGCTTTTTATAATAATAAAAAGAAGAAGATAATCGTATGCAAGAGGCCCACTTACAGGAACTGTCCAGATCTTTCCATTGAACCTCGCGGTTCTCATTTGTGGATTGCAAACTGAATCAGCCATCCCCAAATTGCTCAATAATACAGAGATGATGATAATGAAGATAGACCTAATTTAAGTGGAAACTGTTTAGGCTGAAACTTGATGCTCAATCTGAATGTGCACCGCAGTCATTGATAGCTGTAACTGATTAAGATATAAGAGCAAAGATCACTTTTCTCACTGTCATAAAATGCCGGACAGATTATCATCTCGTGGCAATATTTTTGATTTTGCTCTGTGGCTGTTAATGCAGAAACTGGCCAAATCAAAATTCCAGGGGAATCCCATATGTTGCAATATGCACATGCCAAGCATACAATATGTTAATGAGAGCTTATGAGGATTTAGCAAAAAGTTGTAAAAACCCACTCATCCTCTATAACACTTGCATTAGGCTATACTATACTACTTAGATGTGAAATTCTTAAACTTAAACTTGTGTAACACACAAGACTAGAACTCTGCAGCCCGATGTGGGCACTAATGGCTTTGTTTGACCAGAAGAGGGCAGTGAATCCCACTTGTTACAGATCAGTTATGTAATCGAAATGTTTCCGGCTGATACCAGACACTACTAGAAGCTGACTATTCAGTTATCTGAGAAACACGAGGCGGTTTCTCAATCAGTGCAAACGAGCCAGATTTCTCAGTGTTTGATTATTTTGTTCGAATAAGACAGTGAGTCAGTGCTTTTATTTATTTATTTATTTTTTATTATTATTATTAATAATAATAATAATAAACAATGATGATGATGAAATGGAATAATAATAATAAGGACCTTTCTGTAATTTAGTGACAGATGATGGAAGTGTTTACATCCCGGATTGGTTATTACTTTAATTCGTTGAGTACAGCAGCGACAGTAAGCTTTAGTTTTAGGTCTTCTGTTTCAGGACATTCTGTCTTCATATTATCTTTGGGTATATCTTTGGGTATATTTATTATTATTTACTCTGGCCACACCCAGTTTCCGTAAATATAAGCATTTCTATCATAACACTTATTATTTGTATTTATATTATATATCTCTATTCTTTATTGCATTGGTGGTACTAATAAAAGGCATATTATATGAAATGGTTGTTTTTCCAGCAAAAACACGATTGCACTAAATAAGTAGCAGATATTTTAAGTCAGCCGGTTTTTTATTTACATTAATCGTGTTCGCACGCTCACACATTTCATTTGTTTTTCTGCGTGATTCACTGTACGCATGGCTGTGACTACAACGGTCCAACGCATGCGCTCTCGCTCACATCCGGGGGGTCGGACAAGGATGAACGGCGATTTCCAAGATGGCGGCGGAGGGAGGAGGGAAGGAGATGAACGAAATTAAAACTCAATTCACCACACGAGAAGGTGTCTACAAACTCCTCACTCACTCTGAATACAGCCGCCCGAACAGGGTGCCTTTCAACTCGCAGGGCTCTAATCCCGTCAAGGTCTCCTTCGTCAATGTAAACGACCAGTCCGGCAACGGCGACAGGATCTGTTTCAATGTGGGCCGGGAACTCTACTTTTATATCTACAAAGGCGTGAGAAAGGTAAACAGTGCTGAGCAGCGGAGGCCAACTAACCGCTGCCCAGGAGCAGCCCATTGATTTGACATCTTTGAACACGTTGCAAACCAGCTGTCAACTCTCTCAGCTTCTTTCGTTTAAGTGCGCAGATTGTGAAGAGAAGGCCATGTAGCAGACCTAGCTAAGTTAGAGACTAATTAGCATTCTTAGCTAACATCGCCACAGTTGTTTTTGCCTCGATTGGACTTGAGCGCACTTCGCGGGTCGCCAGTTAATTCAGCAACAAGCTGTGGCATGAAATTTCCCGATGAATTGGACCATACGAGAAAAGACTTGTCCTGTCATGTCATATGGTGTTTGTTTATCTGCCTTTCTTTACACGGTAACTACACCTTTTCCACTGTCGGTGGCAGTGCAGAAACAACTTTGTTGTTTTTAGTAAAGAACCCATTGCACGTTCACACTGTAAGCTGCTGGACTGGAAGTGAGTGTTTTTTAGGTGGTGTAATGATGTGTGCATGCTATTGTCAGCACTAGGATGTGATGCAATGTGATCCACTGTTTAGGCTGCATGCAGTGGTGATGTCATTGCAGCAAGCAACGTTTAAACAGGGCTGGTGACTGTGACAGTGGTGATCATGCTGTTGATGTGCTTCTCCGTGAAGCTGGGTGTAGCGGCCAAGCCTATTAATATGACCCCCCCCCCCTTCCCTCCACACACACACACACACACACACACACACCCACACACACACACACACAAAAAACACTACAAAAAAA